>JBAMJV010006161.1:75000-235647 GCA_037951105.1 Echinarachnius parma
GCCATCTAGCGGGACTAGAGCGTATAACCATAGCATTATGAATATAAACAAACCAACCACTCGTAGTATACCGTTCGCGCGCGCGGGAAGAAGGGGAGAAGGAAACATTCAAACTCACTGCGGTCCAAAACTAGACCATAATCTGGATTGTTCACATCATTTGAACAATTCACAAGCCTTCTCTAACGCATCTACAATCACGATGGAATGACATGAGATTCAATGGTGCAGGCCAAGTCGAAAATATTAGCATAGTACTTTGAAACGAAATGAAATAGAATAGAACAATTGTTAACAAAACATGTCTTTTAGATCAGAAAGAAGATACATTTTTATTTAAGGACAGTAAAATAACTACATTAAAAACAAAACACGTTCAGTTTTATCTACACCATAGAATCTGTTATTCAACACTAAATATCGATTTTACCTACTCATTTTACCCTTTTGTAACTAATATAATAACGTTTCCCCTCATGATTTCACATTGCACATATTAAAGCACCCTGGCATTTTGTAGCATTTAGTTGCGATTTTTTAATCCGGCAACGTCTTGACACCAGTGTTGCATTTGAAACGTTCGTATTGGTGTTAAAAGTTACACGTTCACTTACACTGACACTCACTATCACATTGATGACACCTTTGCTAACCACCTTAACACCGTACATGCACTGTCAGCAATACATTACTAAACACGATTTATAAATTACACGTTACAATAAACTACGTACGAAATAATGCTGTAAAAGATAGTTAGTGTATATATCTTTCATCCCTGCATTAACATTCATTAAGAAATTAGTACATTTTCTTACATTTTGATGCTGTGAAATAAAACATAATAATGTGGGATCAATGTATGAATTATTTTAACCATGTGCGCGCAAAATTGAAACGTTACTTTAAAAAACATACAAGAATGACAAAAAGCATTCGGAATAAAAAACAAAAAACAGCTGTTAACCTTACCTCGAAGTAACCGTCTTTTATTGCCAATGTTTCTCGTATCATAGAGAAACGTAGATCATAATTTTGTTTATCATAACTTTCGAAGTGAGTTTAGAGAGATACAACAATACTCATGTATTGCAGTGGTGGATTATAATTACAAAGAGATCCAGTTAAAGGTACCCATCAGAACTCTATTTTTCTTCAAAGGGAACCGCCACCCAAAAATAATATTCTTATAAAACAAAAGTAATAGTTTAGTAGTCCATTACATCAACAAGCTTAGAAAATTGTTTTTCAGACTAACTATATAATTTGAACACCCGTCACGGTACATTATTGTAGTAAAGTGTTCATGGATCTGCAGACAAAGACTAGTCCATTGTCTATGACTAACGCATCTACCGTGCTTCTATTGTGTCCAACGTACGCAACGTACGCAAATGTTTGGCGGTTACGGAACCATCAGCCTTAATGGTTCCGTGAGTTTCTGTGATTAATTGCATCGTTTATGAATAACACAACCTTTTGCAAAGTATTGGATATCTTTTTCATATCTAACAACGGTACTAAACACAAAACCCTGTGTTGTTCTTTTCATGGTGGTTATAGCAAATGATGTCCATATTTGTTTTAAGGAAGTCAACTGTCATGAATGTCGTGTACAAAGTAATAATCACTTCCATCGAGAAGGAAAGTGTATTCCATTTATATTACAGTTTTGTGTTAAAATATATTTAAACTCTAAGTTAACGCACCATTACTCGTTAATGTGTAGAAAATGCTACTGAAATTATTGAATACCTAAACAGTTGAACCTAACAAGAAGAAGACAAACTCGTTGAAGAAGACATCAATCCAGTAGTTTCTCGTTTGCTCATCGTGATTGTCTTCTTTGGAAAGCAAAGCAAACATAATCTCCTCAGTAAATGTCACATCATGAGCAAGAGAGGGAGAGGGAATTATAGCCAGGGTATGGGCGTAACGTGGTCGGACCGATAGAGATATAGAGGGAGAGGAGGGAGGGGGGGGGGGGGGGGGGGGGACACACGCCCCTTTCCATCCGGCGCTACGCCACTGAGTCAGAGTAAACCACTATGAAGGAAATACATGTATATTGGGCAAGCTTTTCGGGGGGGGGGGGGCCTTTTGTCAAGCCCCCTACCTACCTCGACATCGCGCTATATACCTGCGTTGTGCGAGTGAGCAAAGCACACGATCCTGTATAATATATACAGTCAAACCTGTCTGGCCACATGTCTTTCGCAGCCAACCCGCCTATAGTGGTCACCCAAAGTGATCCCTTGCATAGGGAAACCAATGTCCTGGAACCTGTCTATAAAGATCACCCCGTGTACAGTGGTCACTTTTCGTGTTTCCCAAGGGTGGTCACTATACACAGGTTTGACTGTACAATAGTCTGATATAATATGGCCCCCTTGACCCCAGGACCCCCTCTTAGCTACGCCTCTGCATACAGGGTTAGGAATGCGACCCCCATTCATGTCTTTGGCATAGTCCCTCCTTTTCCCATGTTTACCATGATTACCAATTAATGTTTTTACAATATCACCTAATTACTGAAGAAATATAAATAACAGGAGCTTATTCTGAATTTCAAGTCATATTCTATATTTATGATACCGGAGTTGAACAAAACCATACATTCAACGTATTCCTTTTCATTGATTCGCAAATCGCTACTTATCGTTTGCCCATGTTTACCGATGGGTTATGTATTAAAAGCAAAATTCACCAAAAAAGGAAGATACTGACTTCATAGGAGCAATGTTCGGAAGGCAAAACACAAACTCTTTATTTGACAATGATGTTAGAGCTTATGACTTTCGCGTTTGCCCTCGTTCACCATGACTATTTTTTGAGCACAGAATTCACCCAGAAAATAATCACAACGGATATATCGTACAGAAGTATTGCATGGACTCTTGAATATGCAAATGGCTGTGTCGGGGTACATAACAGATTTTCCCGCTCGTTAATGGAATGTCACACCTCTTCCTTTATACATGCACCCCCTTTTTGAATCGGCATCATTTGAGTAAATGCATTTTTTGTAACCCCCTTTTCGAGCTAGTATTTATATTCGTCATCCTTTCAAAAACTCTATTTTATTACATGATCAACTTAACGTAGATAATCATTTATATTCCATACGCGCAGGCAGCAAGAACGTGATTGTTTTTTTTTTATTTCATTGAGTCGGATCAATAATGTTTTTTCTATTTTTATTTGGAGGACAAACCGCAGTACTAAGAACAAATTGGCACGTCTCAATGGTCAGAGGAACGATACTTATGCTAGCATAATCTGAATGATTAGTACTTCAGATTAATGATATCAAAAAAACAGATTCGCTGAAATCGTAATGGTAATATATTATGATGAAACTTTTGAATAATGCACAAATGACTGCAAAAACAATCTTAATATCACTTGATGAATGCATGGTTCTTTGAAAATTACATCACCGCTCTAATACACAACGAGTCTTGAGTAATTCTTGTTGATTGTTTAGAAAGAGGATTCACGTATGATATGATCAATTGTGTCTTTTTCAAGCAACCGGGTCCTTGCCATCCCGCTTTACATTGCTGTAAGGCCACCTACTCAAATTCATCCCTAGATGTGATACTTTAATTATGACGTATTTAATAGCGTCGTATTCGCGCGCCTTTGGGCGCCATTTTGAAATTAAAATCAGCGAGTCATGTGATGCCGCTGGGACCAGACGAACGATCCCTTTTAATGGATGTTCGTACGGAAGAGGAATACAAGAAGATCGAATAAAAGCAACACTGAAGCAGCAAAAAACAACGATAGCAACGGTGGTGCAATGATGAGAAAGATATAATTTTGCGTATAGGTATCGCTCTCACGATTCGATCGCCCCGCGCCTACTGGATTCGGTAACGCAATCCGAGGAAATGGCAGCCTAATTCGGGAAGATTGCGGGACGTAATCCGGTGTTATTGGACAGATCTTTCATAATTAGCTGAAATCAACACCATCCCTGCATGGCAACGACGGCCCGGTAGCTAGCTAGCACTCCCCCGCTGCATAGTTGCTCATTCGCTGGCTCTCAGAGGTGTCATTTTGCTCTGGATGGCGAGGCGGGCGCGTAGTAAATCACTTCTACGCGGCGTCGATGTCATGGTAGACACGTGATAGAGGGGCCGTTCAGACCAGCGCTGCGATCAACGTTTCCTATGATACGTAATTTCTTGTATACGCGACGTTCACACTCGGTTATTTGGATTATAAGGTCGCATGTAATGTTTAGCTTTTGCAACCTCAAGAGAAACGTGATTTAGTTACCAATAACGTTGCCATGGTCAACCCCGACAATATGCGCACCGAAGAATTGTCAATTTTCAATCTGTTTCGTTATTATTTTTTTTTCGAAAAGAGGAAGTTATAGCTTCCTCGAGGGGCGCACAAATTTGTGACACCGGCAGAAAATGCGACAGTAAAATAGTTTAGAATGAGACCCTATCTCCTATATCCACTGCGAGACATTTTGATATACTTTTCCTTATCCAAACGGGCAATGCGATCTGTTCTGAGATTATAATATTACTAATCACATAATTATTTTCCTACTGCTGTTTTTAAACACTTGTTACGAGTCAACCGAGAAGTGTTCTGATTTTGTTCGCACAAATTAGCCCGGGTTAGAAATGAACATAGATTGCGTATTTCAGATGGTGACGTTAAAGGGTGGTCCAAAACCAAATAACAAAAACCAAGAGGTTCATTAGCGTCATTACAGAGAGCGTTGATTACAGTGACAGTAGGGTACGCGAATTATTTATTACGCGAATATTCGCGAATATTCCAGTGCGTAAGTTCGCGTATATTCGCGCATTTTAACAGTAATAGTGCAAACGGAGTTTTTGCGAGAATGTACGAGTTGGGCCCTGTGTTCGAATTTGTACGAGTTTAGAGAAATATGGGAAAAAATATTTTTGAATGAACATTACTGTAAGAAGTGATATCTGTCTACCGTGCATACCTCCCTCTTTCGTTCACTCTCGTACCAATGTGTCGCGCGAAGTCGATAACGTGACTTCAGTCGGTATAGCCTACTCTATCCATGTTCGATCTCGCAAATTATACGATAATACAGTCATAGAGCAAAGCATGTTTTAATGAGGCTAAAACGCTCGTTTTATTCAGATTCCAACGATCGAACTTTCTCACCCGAATAGTACTCGGCTGGAGATACATCATTTTAAAAATGCGATAACTTCAGTTTGCAATAACCAATTGTACAATGTGATATATGACATTGTAGAAAATATGTCATTCTTTGCTTCCATATAATTATATTTTTAATTCAACAACGACAAAAAGATGAAAATTAAGTGTAATAACTTGACAAAATTCGTTTTTGAAAGTTCTTTTTCATTCGGCTTGAAAACTTACAAAATGTACTTGCGTCTCCTTCATATTTATACCATATGAAAGGTAATTTAATACACTTTACAAATATGTCAATTTTGAAGCCGTTTATTTCTTAATCGGGTCAGGAGCCAACAAAGACCAGCAAAGGACAAAATAAAATATCATATTGTTGGCTTTCAGCGGCAATCCAGCCCGTTGATTGGTTGAATCAGCATCACGCAGATTCTCCACGTCCCGCGAAGAAGAGAGAGGGGGAGAGAGAATTTCTCTTTCCCCGCACAGCGCGTTGTTCCGAGGGGAGCCTGGTATTGCGTTATTTGAATGAGGCCAATCACTGGCCCGCTTCAAACACACCCCTTCGTACCATCCAATGGGAATGCTCGTTCGCATTTTAGTTGTTCTTAATTTGTACCTGAGTGGTATTTTCTTGGCTCCTGACCCGATTATCCAACGCAACAAAATAAAACCTACGTATCCTGAAAGAGTATAAAACATGCTTTACAATGATTATAAAATCAATGAGACGCAAGAAGCATAAACTGTTATTTTTCACCTCTGAACTTATTATTTTTTGCTGATATTTGACAACAAATTGCACTGGTAAAATTTGATTTAATACTTGATTAATTACGATAGACATAAAATATGATTCTTCCTCTAACATTTGATACCACATTCATTCATTAAAGACTATGTTAAGGTTCCATAAAGCTCAAAATAATACCCCTCTGCTTTGCTCATTGGTGCGTGCGGTTCGGAAATCTATGAATACGATATGAATAAATACAGTGGAATCGGGCTGAGTTGCATTCTGACTGAATACTGATGGTGTAGCGAGGACGGCGGAGGATATAAATATAAAATGGGAACATCCATACTGCCTGTCTAGGAAAACAGTCATGTACTATCACTACACTATATCACGCGACACTAATGGAGTCGCATGCGATGCAGAGTTGCAAACTAATGGCCGCTGAAGTATGATGAGACGAACAAGTAAATATCGGTTGGTAATTTACGGTCATCCCCTTTTATTGGGGTGCAATACGGCGATGTGTGGTCGCCTGCACGTACGCAGCTTTTAGTAATGTGATGTGATGGCCCAAATGGGGTACAATACGAGGAAATATTATACTTAAAATATATTCTGCAGCATCATCAATGTCATCTGTGGCAAGGACTCTAGGCAATCTCATTGCTCATTGCAATCTTGCCGCATTCATGATATTTGCAGTGAATTTTATCAGGATGTTTTTTTCTCACTTTGTCAAATTATTTTCAAATAAAAAATACATCTCGTCACTGTCGAAATTGACTGCAAAATCCCCGAAAATGGCGTATGAAAAGACGACTATAATAGTTAATGCATAACAAAAACTCATTATCGTAAGCGTCGTTCGGGGACATGGGTTGATTTTTACAATCACACTATTTTTTCCTCTAGTTCAAATCGCGTCATGAATGCGTCCATAATGTTGCGAAAACAAATTGTGAATATTTGAGGACACTATAATCTTTTGAAAGTGTATCTTGCCTACGGCACATAGAAATTACAATGCTAATTTTAGTTTAAATCTCAGATCCTTGAAAAAAAACACACAAATCGGGGACTTGAATGAAATAAATATAAAGATAAGTATTGTCAATTTCCACTAATAATAATACACATAATGAGAAATGTCAACAAACCTAATATCCATTTAAAGGTATCTAGTAACTTTGTTGACATTGTGCAAAAAGTGATGAATGGTTAATAAAATATGACGAAAAACGCAAATCTGTTCCATGCTTATATTAGTAATGCGAAGGTATGAGAGAATCACTATAGAGTTCCAAGTAAGATTTGTGGATGTGGACAATTTTTTACTAGATCCCTTTAAAAAACCACCACGGAACTGTTAGATATCGTGGAAAACAACAAGTGAATGCATGAAGAGATGGGGTGGGGGTATGGAGGGAAGTCAAGTGCAAGCTCAATCGTATTTCAATATGAGAATAAATCAGTAAGGGCCGACTCCGTGATTTCTTAACTATTCCGTTATCAGTACCCACATTTTAGCCCTAACCTTTGAGTTTTTTTTTAATGTTTTCGATTATTATACTCGTTGTTCGTAGCTTATTAAACCGTTTTGAGATTCTGTAATCCACATTGACTTTGTGCATTTGTGCATAGCTTATCAGGTTCACGTATAGGCAATGGGTTAAAGTGACGTCGTTATTACCATAAGCACACTATATTATAATACGTGTCTTGCCTAGCAACGCATTCTGTGTCGATGTCGGCACACTTATAACGGCCCCGGATCGACCATCCATCTGCATACTAAATACTTTATTCATAACATAAAACGTGAAGAGAATCTCTCGGACGGTAGTGTATGTCCGCGTAAACAGAATCTTAAAATATTCCAGTCGTCACCGATTTCATAGCCGATTTCATTAGCTCCTCGAGTGCCAGTATTGCGTATTTGCACCACAAATACATACGAATAACAAATAACTGTAAAATCCTTGCACTAAAAGGGTTTATTGATCCTTTCATTCTCAACCATAATGATGTTAACGTACAGAATACGTGAAAAGTACTGATACATTTTCTTGAGTACTTTTATAGACTTAAATGCATGAACATAATTATAATATTTTACAATTATTGGTCAAGTATGGCTGTTGGAACGTTGTGATAGGGAATGATCTCCACATTATACAATAACTACGGTAGTCAGTAAAACCATAACAATTTCGTGATAAACAGCATCTTGGTCCAGTGGATGGTGTATAATCTTGCAAGAAGAAATGAAATCCCGATACAAAATCTGTATTGTAGTAAAATGTAAGAATTATCATGATAAACAACATCCCCTTATCGTAAAGAAAATATAGTTATTGTCGCAATGGCATGCTGGTCAAAACAAAAGGATACAATGTTTTGTTTTTCTTCTCTGATCAGCAAATCCATCGATCCCCAGAAGTTTACAGTTATATTGTAATTTCGATGGACATTGCCACAAAAAAATGAAAACCCATGTAAGAAAATGAAAAAGGGATCTAGTAACCATGGTATCATTGTCCAAATCCTCAAAATCCAATTGGAATTCTAGCGGTTCCCTCATACATTGTTGTATTTGTATTATCAATAGAAGCATGGGACAGGTTTCAGTTTTTCGAATTTCCCTTTCGTTAAAAAGATATTTACGATTGAAGTGTTTAGATGTAAAACTATCCACTGGATATTCATAACCGTGTATAAAGTCAGTGCAATGAGTTAGTACATACCGCTTTGCATTCTTGCTTATTACTCGGCCATGTAACGTCCATTTAACTTGAAAATTTCACACAATACCCAGTGGACATATCCGATAACAATATACATTGTGTTAACCATTCATCACTTTTCGCACATGTCAACAAAGTTACTACTATAGATCCCTTTAACTTGTTTTTCCCCAATTACATGATTGTTACTTTTTGTTATGAATGGCAATCTTACGCTGCATGCAATCAATCTTGGACCTCTTCCACATCCTGGCCGATCTGCATCTCTTCGGTCAACCGTGCTGTGTGCATGCCCACTATACTGATACCCCCCTTGAAACAATCTCCCCCCTCATCAAGGGCGAAACTGAGAAAGCGAGTTGACGGTTAATATGTCATTTTGATGGATCGGGTTGGACAGGTTTTGATGGGTTTAATATTGCTTTTCTGGAAGGGTAGTGGCAGAGCCATGTTAATCACAAACACGGGGATGTGTGTGTGGGGGGGGGGGGGGGGGGGTTAGGTATGGTTACCATAATTTGGCGTGCACCTGGCACCCTGATGTACAATTTAACTGTGTTATGCATGTATTAATTAATTAAATATATATTTTAGACCGCAGGGGGTTGGGATGGGGATGGATGTGGGGTGTTGGGGGCGGGGGGGGGGGGGGGACGATAACTTAGAGACCCTCAATAGGGGTGCAATTATACCCTTTGCCCCTCTATCCTACACCCATCCACGAAGGGATCCTTGCTTGGATGATGGTTGAATATCACCTTATCCATGTAGATCATATTGAGGCCCCCTTTCTTGCTAGAAAGGCTCTCTTAACCTATCTCTTCTGGATACGGGATCTTTTTTAACAATACCTATGGAAATCGTTCTTAAAGTGATATATTAACCTCATAAGATTCTTCAAATATGGATACTTGAGAATTAAATGATAAACCAATGTGATTGTAAGATTATTCTCAATGATGTGTGAACATTTCATGGAACAGGAATACTGCTTCTCGAGTGAAAAAAAAAATGAAAATCGATGTCAGATTTGATCACCTACTAACCATTGATTTTGACTACAATCGAAAAGCGTTCCGGTGCGATTTTCATTCAATCATATATTTTACTCTTATGTTACCATAAACCAAACAATAAGGTACAATAAACAGTTAAAAAGCTCCTGTTACATGTGATTTTGGTTGAATTTGACAAATTAAATAACAATTTCAACACTCCCATTCCCAAGAATACTTAGGTTGCCTTAATGGCCTTGTACATATAATGTTATGTTTACCAATCGCCGCAGGTAAATATCCTTACATTTAAGTAGTTAATGTAGTTAATCGGGGGTCTCACAAATTGTTACCATCTCTACGAGTGCCCCATCCTTCGGCCATCCGGGAACCCAAACGCAAAATTGTACAACTTGGACCCCGACACAACACACTAACTGCAACATCTGCGTGATATTGCATATACGCTATACGAAAGACCCTCAGCATATATCGCGACCAGTGATTGGACCTAAGCATATTATCGCGAACAGTGATTGGACCTAAGCATATTATCGCGAACAGTGATTGGTCGCGGTGTTCCAAAAGATAGCGCAATGTGTTCCAAATTTCAGCGGGTGAACAGGGATTCATTGGGCGTAGCGATTTGTGGGTTATTATAAACAATAAGAAGGGTGAGGTACATAGAATCAAGAACCATGGGGTGTTTCACAAAGATCCCAAGTCCAACTTAACACTAAGTTGGACTTAAAAAGTATGGAAAGCCTTTTGTAGCTTCGGAATAAGTCATAGTCAAAAGCCCAAAATGTGAACATTTGAAACTTTCCAAAAAAATACATCGATCAAATGAAGTTTTATGTAAGAAAATACTAATGATTTGTATCACCATTTTAGGCTTATTTAAAGAACTCGTTTAACAATTTAACAAGAGAAACCAATGACTTTCCATAAATTTTAAGTCCAACTTAGTGTTAAGTTCGACTTTTTAGATATTTGTGAGACACGCCCAGAACTAGTTAGGTAGTGAACAGAACAGTATCACTTAGTTCTCACCAGACTTCAACAATTGTAGTACAAGGTGCAGCCAGATTCACAATTTGGGTTGGTCTACATTATATAGTTTGCCCGATGGTCTCTTTATTGACCTGTGGTGTGACATCATTATGGCGACTATTGATATATTGCACATTCTACACAATTGCCTTTCAAACATAACAGTTCATTATCTGGAAACCATTGTATATAATTATATACTTTTATTTGATGTACACAAATGGAGCGTCGTGGGCATTGTAACCTGAATTAATCTCATGAAAACGAAATCAAATTCTTCTCATTTCCCACGATAACTCTCTTAATGCTTAATGAATAACTCACGGACAATTTTATTTGACTACTGGTCCACATAACCCAATACAATCAACACTTGTTTTTATATTACAATGTAAATCGACATCCCCACCACCTTTTGTAAGAAATATACATTCTACTGTGATGAACTGATATAAAGTCAGGTTCACGAATAAATTTTCACACTAATATTCATTAATGTTTGTGCGCGGACATTCGTGAATTTGTGTGTACACGATGAGTTTGCACGAGAATTTGCGAGTTGGCCGGGCCCTGTTCGAGTTTACACGAGTTTATACACAGACATACGGGTAATAAATCGACAACTTGACTGTAGTTAAAGTAGACTCTAGAATGGAACCCTTTCATCACCGTGAAATTCAAGGATATTCACACGGCGACTCTAGACTGGTACAAACAATACACCACATCCTACAATGCGATGGCCCACAGTGAATAGATGAAGACCTCACACAAAAAGGACGAAATCCACTGCGACTGTGTTCAGGTGCAAACAATGGACAATTTCCTACAGTGTGGTGGCTCCCAATGCACAGACGAGAACCTCACCCAAGAGGGACGAAATCTACTGGACTGTGGTCAGGTGCAAAAAATGGGCCATTTCCTTCAATGTGGTAGCTCCTAATTCACAGACGAGGACCTAAGTCGAACGGGACGTAATCGACTGCGACTGTGTTCAGGTGCAAACAATGGAACATTTCCTACAGTGTGGTAGCTCCTAATTCACAGACGAGGACCTCGCCCGAGAGGGACGAAATCCATTGCGACTGTGGACGGGTACAGAAAATATACCACATCCTATTTCCATACGGTTCGATGTCCCCCCAATGCACATCTGAAGACAACACCCAGGCCAAGGTACGGTGATCATGGCATATGGTGAAGCTTTTCGCGACCGCCCGGACAAATGCCGGATATCATGTAATGCCGGATGTGAAGCGACGTTGCCTGATCGATCAAAAATCGCGAACGAATATTTTCCGCGGCGATGTTTCGACGGGGTGGTTCACATGACCAGATGACGTCTCTACAATAATGCTGCCACTGCTGAGTATCTTTGGCATACGGCGAACAAGGATATTGTAGTACTTTATAAAGAGATGGGATCTTCTTACACAAAATGTTTTTCTACGGTGTCTCTTATATCCTGCTTCGCGAGTCCTATATGGCCTACGCGACAATCTTCCATTGTTCTCTCGGTTATACGGATACGTTATGTGTGCAGTAATACAAAGACATTTTCATATTCTTATTCTAAGACGGTTCACCTTTACATGTTTGAAAAGCGACAATATAAAACTATCGGTTGAACAAGAGACACAAATGAGTCTATATGCTACTTGTAATTCATGTGACTGTTTAGAAACCCAAACGAGACAAGTATTCACACATAATATACATAATATCATTTTTCAACGTGGCAGACAAAATAGCATCATCATTCAGAAAAAAAAAGTTTATTTTCAAAACATGAATAGAGATAAAATATCTTATATAGTTTTCAAAATAGATTGATTGCTCATTGTATTACACATCTAAACGCATTCATCCACGATGTTGCTGTTTGAAAAAGATCAGTGACTGCGTGGGAGCTGATGTAAAAGATCAGCGATTATCAACCAGTGAATAAGCCTGTTAAGGTGACATGGGCGATCACTGTTTATGCAAGGTGCCATAGAGAAAAACACGGCAGTTTCGTTTAAAAGAGGACAAGGCGACATTTTGTTGGTCGCTTCCTTCATATTTCGACCTTGAGTTGTTCTTCAAGCTCTTCGGTGAGATCATCGCTAGCGAGAAGTTGCACCGCCGCGGCGCTGGCCGCCTCCGTGGTCGGTTGATCATCCAGCAAGAAGTCTAGGTCGTTATTGTTCTCGATGAGACGTAGCGCGCTGGTGATGTTGATCCCGTGTTCGGTGGACAGACGGTCGAGGTCGGCTTTGAGTCCAACCACCATGTCGGAGAGCGCGAGGATGTAGTTCTTGGCTAGCGTCAACGTCTCAATTTTGGACAGTTTCCGTTCCGCGCGCACGTGCGGAATGATATTGCGTAGGTTTTGGAAGGCATCGTTAAGTGTGTGCATGCGCATGCGTTCTCGCTCGTTGCTCTCTAACCGCCGAGAATTCCTTTCGCGTGCGCTGACCGATTTCCTCCGCCGACTACCGCCACCGCTTTTGCGACCGCTTTTTGTCCGCTTCGCGCCCGTGGCCGTGTCCGCTTCTTCCATGAGCGATCCAGTCGAAGACTCGCACTCACCCGACTCACCCGACCCGTCGTTCGATCCGTCCTCCGTCGAATTGCTGCGGCTCAGTTGCCGCTTTTGTCCGCGCCGTCTTTTCGACGCTGCTTTATTGCTAGATAATGCGGCGACGCTCTCTGGGCACCAGCCATTCACGCTAGACGGCGAATGCTCATCCGCTTCGAACTGACTCCACGACATGATCCCTTTCATCTATGCGATAAATTAGAACTCGTCTCTCAGGTAATGTTGTTATCAATGTACTATTGCACGCCAGCAAGTCGTAGTTTCTATAATCGTTGTCAGAACAGCAGCACTCGGCTTCCCGTAGGTCCGGCAACAGACATGTAGTAGGTTGATGAAGTCACGCTTGCTGAAGGAAAATTGATCGTGTAACGCTATATACCTGCAGGGGATGCTGCTTGTAAATCACCAACCTCTGCAAGAAAGCAATAAACAAAGAGAAGAGATGTGTTAATTGTATCCCGTGTTTGTATTGTTTATACCAGATCAAGGCTTTTTCTCAAAGAAAAATTGGAAATACGTACAATTTATGGACATAGTAATTCATGACGTCATGGATGACGTGAGGTCAAATTTAAATTTGAAATGTTTTCACGATGTTAGAATGGTCATACGTTCTTAATTATTGACAAATTGTGTTTAAACAAAAATCCACCGATGGTTAATGTTATCGCTTTTCATTCACGCAAGACCAAACTATTTCAGGGTGGTCTTTTCCTTTAAGGTTTTATTTTTCTTCTTCTCCATGTTACTGAACTTCACTTTCCATCACCGCAACATTCTACCCGCAGGGGTAATATTTAATCTCATAATTCGTTCTAAAAACTCATCTGCCTTCGGGTCATAAGTAGAGTCTCCGTTAATTAAGTTAGATTAAACACATCTTTTTGGCTCTATAAATGAAACGTTCCATGCATAATATTTTCTCCCTAGTCCTCTCCAAAGTGTATGTACAGTACATGAATTATTCGGAGTCTCTGGTCGCAAACGAATGTCCTATACCTTCTCTCATAAATAGTATGTTCCTCTCTTCTTAGTCTCTTGTAACACAGTGTGCTGTATGGATGCCACGACTGTGTTCATTACAGTCTGAGTAATTATACCCAAGTATACGTCACTAACGTCATCTCCAATTAGTTGTATTCTTACTCCAGTATATTTGGTTATTTTCATTAATTTTCAATATCATTTTACAAATTTCTCTATACTCGTTTATTCGCCTTGGCCTACTACTGCATCGACCCGTTGTTTGAAGGTCTCAACACATGCATCAAATATGCATACCCGCGTTTAAATATACCATTACATGATTCATTTTCATTTCGCGTCTTCTGTCACCGTTGCCTTTTCTCCAACATTTCATATTTCATATCACCAGTTTTAACCATTCTCTCTGTATCGTCTCTCCCTCGCTCTTCCTCCATTCACCCCCGCCCCCTGCGCATTTCACACTCATCCCTTCTCCTTCTCCATCCCTGCCTCTTCCACTCTTCCTCCTCCTCATCTCTCCACTTTGCCACCCTCTGCTTAATTTCTCTCTCTCCGTCTCCTTTTACACATCATCGGGGGATTCCCCCCACGGCAAGGTAGCAGGTCGAATTTCCATCAATCTATCCATACATCCATCTCGGCTTGTTAAACCAGAAATGAAAACCTTAATCACCGACTTTTACAATCCTTGCCAATGAGCATAGCTGGCGGTATAAAAACACTCCGTTAATTCTTCAAGTATTAATGGCGCAACACGTGAACGGTTCTTATAACTTCTTATCTATAGGATATATCTGAACATGGCGCTCTTTGGGTTAACTAGAGAGTTAGATGGCGATATATTATTTTGGTCTAGGGATGTCATTAGCCTAATTGCAGTGGCGAGTGTACACCCATTAGCAACGAATCCCAGTACAACTGCAAATTGAAGCTTTGGCCTCGTGTGACCGTTAGAGATGTGGTGACACATCGCCTCGATGGACTGATACAGTGGTGTAGCTACGGGATGGGAGGGGGAGGGGGAGGGGGAGGGGGCGCACGGGGGCACGTATCCCCCTCGCCAGTAATATAACAACAAACAATACACAAGAAGGGGCACATACATTACGTGAAAACAGATCAAGAAATAACATGAGGTGTGCCCCCCCCCCCCCCTCCCTCAGTAATTCGTGTGCCCCCACCCACAATCAGACCGACCACACTATATATACGCAACTTGATTCATATATTTTTAGGCCATTAGTCTCAAAACAGAGGGAATATTTTGATGTGTGTGTATTTGTGTATTGGGGAACGGAAGAAGGGTTAGCAAAATATTATATCTAGTACACGTATAAAACGGAAATGACAACATGGTGCTAATTATCACCATATAATTATTATTTTTTTTTTAAATTACCAATAATGTAATGTTACGCAATGACATGGATAAATCGAACGCATGTATAGACCTATTCTCTGAGTCACTTACAAATAAGTTATAATTTTCATCACCATTTGATGACAAGGCAGTTTGAACCATACAGATATTTTGCTGTCTAGCATGATTGCAACATTAATGATGCCATCACTCGAAACAATCATTTAAAATCTCTCTCATTCCCCATCTCTCCCCCCTTCGCGTACGTTCTATCTTGTTCTTCCTTATCCCGACTCAATACAGAAATCAGAGTTAGATAGTCAAATTATATACTTATATTCATGATGCTCATAAATAGATGGCCTCGACATATCGATGTGTATCACATCTAATTGCAATATTATTTGGAGTAATTCAACTAGAGCATAACAATGATGATAATTCGAACGACTAGCTCTGCTGGCAGTGGTTGTACACGGGGCAGATGTGGACGAATATGTGAGGAGGGCGGGGGGGGGGGGGGGGAATGACTCCCTTAAGAAGGGGTAGCAGGTGCAAAAATAAAAATGGTGTTTGAATAGAATAGTGTCTTCTAGAATTAAGACTTATTGCTTTTAAATGAAGAGTTAAGGCGGAAACAATCTTAAATCTCTGATTCTAGGCACGACATCCGACTGGTAAACACACAATAATATGTTAATTTATTTCACTTCCTTACTGTCTCCTTATAGGGTCTTCATGTCTCCTTTATAGTTATAGGGGTGGTGGCAGTGAAAAGGGTTCTCAAATGAAGGGTTTCAACGGAAGGGGGCATTGCCCACGCACTTGCACCCCTCTTAATAGCAACGTACGCTACTCTTCCCAGGTCATTGTATGACAGTAGCGTAGCACCAAGGGGTGGGGGTCACAGCGTCACGCACCCCCAATAATCTGACATATAAGGTTGAAAATCGTAAACACGATTTAAAATACACAGAATTTGTGCCCCCAACAATTTGATAGCTCCAATTTCGATCAGTTCGATCACGCTTCGCCACTGGTCACTGACATGCTATTCACATCACACGCTCACGTGAAGACTAGTGATGAGCGTACTTGATCCGATTTTGGTTTTTATTTCTGCCAGATAACTAAAAATAACTCTTCATAACGGTCAGTCTAAACTGCTCATATTACGCCAGCTCCATTATTTGTTCCATATTTGTTGTGTTGATATACTGGTCACTGTCGGTGAACATGACAATAATCATCAGAATAGCGTATGATTAGAGATGCACTTGATAAAACGATGATGGTATGTCCACTATGTCATCTGAAGTGCTTGTTGAATAATGTTTCTTACGTAAATATTAATATTTACATTACTATATCCCAGATTAGATAACTACTAAAATATTAACTGACATTTTCTTTGTTAAAAAAAAAATGAACAAAATTAATACAACAATGCTACCATCAAAGTCGACATCGACGTATGGTAGATGACGAAATACACTATATTTTATATTGCACTATCTTGCACACTCACGTTTTTTAAAGTTCATGTAAAATATAATTAGCCTACTATATATTTCATCATTACAGTCCCGTGTATTGAATTCTCTGTATGCCTCATCAGATCCAATGGTGCTATCTATGATTTGGGAAATGTTTGCGAGAGAAAACAATTCTCCCCAGAGAGGGCGTGCGAATAATTGAACGCGCAACATGATGCCGCGCACACGTATTTATGACAAGTTTGAGGCATTGATTGGATTGAGCGACCGGGAGGGAGTATGGCTTTTCATTTTCTAAGTTCGGCCCAGTCCATTTCCACCTGGGGCGGATTATTGATTAATACTAGGCAACCCTGTCGTACAATGGCTGCGCAAATCTAGGATTCACTCACACGGCAGAGTTTGGTGCATAGTAAGTGGAAGCTGATTGCGGAGTTGGATGTCGAGGAGGTTGTCGAGTCATGTGCCAATTTAGAAGCCAAATTTGGATGCTGAATTGGATGCCGCGTTGGATGCCGAATTAGGTGCCGAGTTAAATGGCAAGTTTACTGATAATTGACGACTTTATTTCTCTTCAAAATTTGGATAAATAAATTGAATTAAATTCATAAATTTGGCACTCAACTCGGCACCCAAATCGACTCTCAAACCAGCTCCCAGCTCGTCACCCAACTCACCACCTAATTCGACACCAAACTCTGCACCCAGCTCGGCACCCAACTCGACAACCAGTTCGACACTCAACTCGGCACCCTATACTGTCTTGATGAGCACCTAGCCCTGCACTCAACTCGACACCGACTCGGCACCCACCTCGGCACTAAACTTGGCATTCGACTCGGAACGCCGCTCTTCACCAACACGTCACTCAACTCGACACCCAGCCCGGCAGCCAACTCGACACCTATCCCGGCACCCAACTCGACACCTTACCCAGCACCCAACTCGACACCCAGCCCGGCAGCCAACTCGACACCCATCCCGGCACCCAACTCGACACCTAACCCAGCACCCAACTCGACACCCAACCCGGCATCCAACTCGACACCCAACCCGGCAGCCAACTCGACACCCAACCCGGCACCCAACTCGACACCCAACCGGGCAGCCAACTCGGCACCCAACCAGGCACCCAACTCGGCAACCAATTTGGCACCGTCTCAGCACTCAACTCAGCACCAAGCTCGTCATCAAATTTGATATCCGATTCGACACCCAACTCAGCAGATATCTCGACACCCGACTTTATACAACCAACTCGAAACCCACTCAATGACCATCGCACGTGTGACATGTGCCTATATGGCGCAGCTGTTTGCATGCACACGGAAGGAGCGATTCCAATCGTAAAATGGTTTGATTCGCTCGTTTCCTCTTCCTTGCTCCATTTGAAAATTGTACCTCCGAGGCAAATAGTCACATAAAGGTCTTACGAACACAGCTTGCTCGATAATCAATATAAAGTAACTCTGCCAGAAATCATTTACTATAAATGTAACAAATGCATTTGAAATAACGCCTTGTTGCATAACTCTCTCAGTAAATTAGTATCTACATGCATTTGCAGCAATTTAAATATATTCGTGTATTTTAATGTAGTTTTCACATGATAGTTGTTGTGTGTTTCTATGCACGTAGTGCATGCACAGTATATATATATATAACCAAATCAATAATTCTAGCAAACTTTTAAGTAATGGCAATATGTAAGATAAAGCGAGTTGAAATAAAAACGTACCATCTATTTCCTTTGAACAAGCTAACACATATCAATTAATCAAATATAAGCAATCATACATTATAATAACTATTTGAGAGAAACTAATTTTGTTTTACTGAACTTGAATGATTTTTCCTTTGTATCGATATCTGCCAAATGCAGTACTGTATATTCCCACATGCATTACAATCATTTTCATGAAAGAGTCTGTTATTAACTAATTAAAGTAGGCCTATAGAAATGGAATGTAAACATAATATTGGTTGCGTCGATAATAATAGCTAGCGGCAACCCTTTGAAGGGTAGCGAGTTTATTTTAAATCGTGCGTGTTTTTTCTCAGAATAAAATCGATGTCGTTATAATAATCACGAAATTGATATTGAAGGTGTTTTATGTACCGCCTATGAACAACCAGTATGATGACGCAATCATATTATGGTCCGTACGTTTATACAATACAATCATACATACTTATCATTAACTTATGATGAATTTGAAAACAAATTATTTAGGCATATATGGAAAGAATATAATGATATAATCTACTATTAAAATGAATGCATTGCGTCACGCAATGGGAGGGGTCATCTCTTTTTGTAACAGCACCCGCGGCCGTAATTACAGGTTGTTCAAATAAGCCCTGTAAAAAAAGTTACTCGATTCTAATCAATCCAATTATGGAGATTAAACAAAATAATCCCATTTCAGTTGTGTGAAATAGATCAGAATGGTGAAAGTACTACCGTATTATGAATTTCATATCATGCCTATCGTTAAATGTATGTAACTCACCGCTTCACGTGCACGTTTCATAATTCAAGTTCAAGTTAACATTGTATTTGTTCATTTTGGACATATCGAGCCTTGCAAAACATAGTGGACAGCATTTCTTAATACAATGACAAACAGTACACGAGAACATACTTTTGGTTTAACGATGTATATTGATGCTGAGCAAATTGAAGGATCCATGAGTAGGAAGCAAATTATGCTTTATTCGCCTCACGGTGGATCCTTGAAATAAGCTGGTACACAAATTTAAATAAAAACACATTTTGACATCATAAAATAATAGCACGTGTGTCTATATATTGTGGCGGGATGGGTTAAATAATATGGTTCATATTTCATTATGATGTGGATGATATGCCATGTGTTTAGTTACACTCTCCCCCCTTTCAACTGTAATGAGTATGGGAAGCTATCTTGTCACCTTGATTATCTAAGCAGGTGCGAGGTGTGATGAAGCGAGAAAGTACGCATCATCTGACAAAAAAAATCCTTGCACATCTTCTGAGAAACACAGATTGGTGTTGTCTCTATGATAACGAAAATAATAGATGACATCTTTATAACGTTTCATATTAATGCTTCAAAGCGCTGTCCAATGAACGATTGTAATCCTGGCTTAAAACGAGTTCCATGATAAAGGGCAACACTTATTTCACAGAGTTTATTCATGCCATGTCCCCCATTACACCGTTGATGAGCTTTGAGAGAGATAAATACAGATAACGTGCAAACATGGTGCAAACGTATATATATAATTATCTGGCAGGTCTCGAACCCACAACCCGCGGATTCAGAGTTACATGACCGAACAGCTCGACCAGCTTTACCCATGTAGGGTAACATGCATTTAGTTCACTTAAATTGTATATCACGTCGGGAATCATTAGTTAATATGCCTTCAAGCGGGTGGTTGATGCATGGTTCTCGCGTATTTTCTCTCTAAGGAATAATTATTTTCCACTTTATGAATAAAATTCGTTGAATAAAACAAATTCCATGGTCCATTTCCTTGGCAACTGCCTGCGTGTTTCGTCGATCTGTTGATTTGAAAGGTTCACATTGTTGTGTACCCCCTCCCCTCCCCAAAGGAGGCTTTTAAAACAATAATTTGGCACTAAATCCGCCTGGTTTCCAATTCCAGCTAGCGATGTCGTTTACCTATTGATTTATAGAGGCTTTATATGTTTGTGTTTGTAGATTCCCAAAACCTGTACTGGGACTTTAAGGGGAAAAGGTGAAGCTCCTCTCTCGGCCAAACCCTTTCTTCTCCTCCACGCAGACGTGAAAGCTAAGATGGGATGAATTATTCAGTGCATCCTGTATGTCAATTGTATATAAAGCGATTGAGTGGTGTCAGAAGTGACTTGGCGAGAGAGATGAACAGAACAAAATGAAATAAATAAAGGGAAATTTAATACCAAGTACATAAAAAAGAGAGGGGGAGGTGAAAAGAGAGTGAAAATTAAAGACAGAGTACAAGATGGATAGAGGACAAGGAGGAGAGATGGAGAGAGATGGATGGGGAAAGAAGAGATAGAGAAGAGGTGAGAAAGAAAGAGAAAGAGAGGGAAGGGGGTGAAGGAGAGAATGAAAGATAAACTAATAGATACCCATATTGTTAATTATGTTAAAGGTAATAAAGAGTATTTTGTACGCATAAAGAGAGAAAAAGAGAAAGAGAAAAGGTACAGTTAAGGCGACACAATAGCAGAGAGGAAACGGAGACACATCTGGGCAGATTTGTACTACCTCTAGTTAGTTTCCAAAAAGGAAACAAAAACGTCGAATACAATTACGGGAAATGTATTTAAAATCTTCAATGCAATACTGAAAATTACGGTATTCATTTGTAGGCAATTGCCTTTTTTTCATTCATATCGACCTTGATTTGTATGTAACTCACTCATGTTGCTACGTCAGCGTTGCGTAAATAAGTAACAACATGTCGCGATGGCGGCATTTGTTTGCTGCAATCACTCACTTCTTATCCTAAAAAATCAAAATGCACACCTTACTTTATTGGCAGGTAACCTTGGAGGTGGCACAAAGTGGTTTAGATTGATTCATATTTAAGCCCCTTCCATGCTTCGGCTGACGCACATAGTCTTTACTCTTGTGTTCATTGACCCTTCGAACATTTCTCATTCATTATATACGGTCATATCAATGCAATTGCATTTCTTGCAGCGAAATAAAACATTCTTACATGTGTTACATACTTAATTTCAGTGTCTGGATTTAATATACTTGATTGAAATTTTGCGTTGTCATATAAGTGCATTGCTAACACGTTATAGCCCGGTCACATATCAACGGATTGCGTAAACGGACGTCAAACGGAGAGCTAAATTTTCCATCCGTTCGTCTCCGTTCGTATGCGTTTCTTGTCCATTCCTTGTCCGGTGATGTACGTTGTTCTATGTTTTGTACATAAAGCAATGGAGACGACTTTCATCACCGGATAATTTCATTTCGCAAATTTTCTATTCGTTGGGCATTCGTTTCCGCTATCCGTTGATATCTGACCGGGCCATCAAGTTTGAATCTGTATTTGATTTTAATTGATTTGATTTTTTTTTTCTCTCGAAATTTTTAACAACATGTCTAAAGTAAATCATAATTGGTATTTATTGTATATGTTCATTGCGACATGTGTGGTATGATGTACTTTCGAACGATCCTATTTGTGTAATTATGGTAACGCTCATGTCAAAATAATTATATTTATTTCCGTAAAATAAATACAAACATCCTTTCCTATTTGTAATCGCCTGGTCAGTCTACGTTTACTTGTTTGAATTCAAAAGGTTTGCCATGTTATTATTTTGTTTCATGATGTTTACAATATACGGTATGTTTGCACCTTTTTAATTATGCGGTGTAATTATGCGGTCGTCCTTTCGAACGCCCCTAGATCGTGCAACGCTCTTGCACAATTACATTTATTAAAGTCATATAAACAAATGTAAAACATCTTGTTTATATTTTCAATCGTCTGGTCGTGCTAGATCTACCTGTTGGACGACTTGTGTCGTTTGTTCACGCTTGTCTATGTACGAGGTAAGAATCTGAAGTTCGATGAACTTTCAAACGCTGCTCCTTCAAGTATTCCTTAGGTCAATATATTTACATTACCCTGAGGCAAACAATATATAATATTCCTCCATTTTTCAAGTGTCTAAATTGGCTTGCTTGAATAATTTTGTTATGTCAGTGCACACGTTTTTAAAATAAATAATTCATGTTTGCATCTATACATGAACATGAGGTATACAATAATCGGATGTTCAGTGAACTTTTGAATGTTTCCCATTCGTGTATTAACTCTAGAGTGTCAATATACGTATTTTTCTTACAGTCTAACATGTCCTTCCATATTTCAAGTCTAAGTGTCTGATCAGTCTAGGTCTATGTGTTATGTAATAGTGAAGACTCGTTTACAATCGGGTGAGAACGAGAAGGCGCTAAGTCACGTGTTTGTACTTCGGAGATAATCATGTTTAAAGTTTGAAAGCCAAGTATAGACAATCAATTTAGCTCTCTTTTATGTTTGCATAAATATTTCCAAAATTAGAAATAATCTTTCATCTGAAAACCTAGCATCATATATGTAGAGAAAGCTCCGAACTACAAGATATCACGCATAACTCACTTTTAGCCCAAAACTGACTTCAAAGGGACTTAGTAACATTGTCTAAATCCTCAAAAAATACTTGAAACTCTAGTGGTTCTCTCATTCCTTGTCAATTAACAATAACAGCACGGGACAGGTTTCGGTTTTTCAAATTTCAATTTCGTGCAAAAGATATTTACGATTGAAGTGTTCAGATGTTAAACTGTCTACGGGATAATTTAAGCCGTGTACAAAGTAAGTGCAATGAGTTAGTGAATATCACTTTGCATTTTGCTCATTTCTCGGCCAAAAAACATCCAATTAACGTGACATTTTACATGAACATTACATACAATTTTCTTGAAAAAATTAAACGCCCCTCGATATTTCAAGTATGTGTATGTAACGTACTTCCTTAAAAAACATTTGTTGGGTATGCAATCTGTTGAACGTTGAACTTTGGAATGATTCACATTCATGTCTCGTACATGACAAGACAAATTCATTTTCTTGAAAAATACACACTCAAGTGCGTGGATGTGTATGTACTTGCTTGAAAAACGTTTACCATTTTCGTAAATTGATTTACAATTAATGTTTGCATCTAAAACATATGGAGAAATGGAGTTCGAATGCAGACGGTCTCGCGCAGACTTAGCATTGAGTTGTTACTTTCCATCGAGGATTTGACATATGACATGACAAAATGTAGCATATTATTCGTTCATCAAGAAACATTGTTCTACATACAAATAAACGAAGATGCATGCTTCGCATTCTCTTTCCAGAGGCAAAAGCCCTTTAGCTGAAGAAGTCACACATAAATTATGGTCACATGGAATTAATATTTATCGTCAAAAAGAATTGCCTTGTACATTTTATGACATTATTTTGAAGAGCTTCGAGCATTCGTTAAATGACGTAGCTACAAGGGGGGTGGGTGGGGTGGGGGGGGGGGGGTGGGGATGCCCCCAATTTACACCTATTGCGTGCTCCCGAAACATGTTAAATAACTAGCAAGCCATCCCAATATTCAAGCACTATTGATCAAACACAACGCGACTGTCTTCGGTAAGATGTTTCGAGTATTGTATAATTAAATATAAACACAAACTAGTCATAAGCTCATCAAAGTGTGTATAGAAACACATTGACAAAGACACTACAATATTTACCGCCATCAATTAATAAACAAGCCAAATTATTATTTGTAACGAAACAAATGTCATCAAGAAAGTGATGTTTAGGTCTCATTTATAACATATTTACAAAATCAAGTTACACAAATTATATGCACATAATTATTTTTCATCGTTCATTCAAATCCATCATCGTGTTTACCTAGTAACTCTGTTGACATGTACAAAAAGTAATGATGTGTATTTCTGTGATCTGATATGTCCACTTAGTGATGTGTGAAAATTCCACGGTAAATAAATGTAATATGATCGAGTAATGAGTGCAAATTCAAAGTGGTATTAGCCAACTCACTGCACTTATCTTTGTTCACAGTTTTAAGTATCCAGTAGATAGTTAAAAATCGAACACTTCAATCATAAATATCTTTATAACGAACGAGAAATTAGGAAAACCGAAACCTGCTCCATATTTCTACGATTACAATGAGATATGTGAGAACCGCTAGAGGTCAAGGAAAGTTTTGTCAATGATGACGATGTTACCAGATCCCATTACAAAATTGTCA
This sequence comes from Echinarachnius parma, assembly GCA_037951105.1. Lineage (NCBI taxonomy): Eukaryota > Metazoa > Echinodermata > Echinoidea > Clypeasteroida > Echinarachniidae > Echinarachnius > Echinarachnius parma. The sequence goes on from JBAMJV010006161.1 coordinate 99,956, forward strand.
TGCGTAGGGATATGTTGATGACGGTCCGAACCTTTGTAACTAGGTTAGTTTGCGCGCACTACATAACACTGACCCCGTGTGCGTATATCGCACCGTTGCGCATGAGCAAGTTGTTCGCAAGATAGCACCGAGCTGCATCTTGTCATTTACGAATCCGAACCACTTTTAAATGCCCAGTAGAGTTTTCTGACCGGTGGTGATCGATGCGGTCGAAACTCATTGACAGTCTGTCAAGGCGGCTATCAATTTTCGCGTTTTCTATCGACACCCGAGAGTGAGAGTTCGAATTAATCAAACTTTCTCCTTCGAGACAAAACCTGGAGGCTATGATACAGTCAGTCAGATGAAAAGTCACTTTACCCTTTTTAACATGGTTACAGTATAGGTCATGACGGTATAAAAAGGAACCGTGCGTTACTGATCGGCGTATCATGCTACGCGTAAAGCGTGCATTGGCAGAGAGCGCGGGGGTGGATAGATAGGGGGGGGGGGGGGGGGGGGGGAGAACCTCCGGCAATTGGTCGATTTAGGTCCATTTAGGCACCCAGCTCTTGCCTTTTTTGGTGAAATATTGCAACCATTTGAACGTGACTGATATTGCCATTTGATCCCGGAGGTTACTTGAACTATTCATGGCAGCTATTGGGGGATGGGATTGGTTTGGGGGAGCAATTTCTCTCTCACGATGCTATTATTTCGGACCTTTATTTGTCGTCCACTTGTTGTGACCGATCCGATGACCAATCAATGGTCTTGCTTTCCATTTTCACTTTGACTCGCGGCCGGTCGGCTTTTATTGCTAGCGGTATTGATTCATTAATTTGATAGAAAGCTCACGTCATTTCTCCTCTACCCGTCCGCCTTTCTATTTTTGTGTTTTGTTTTCATACAATCTCTATTGAAGTAAACATCTGCAAACAACAAGCTGTGAAATCCATTGAAAAATAACACAAAAAGACCTCACAGTTATGAAAATAAAATTAACGAAGCCTAAATATAAAATTGTACCATTAGAGGTATCCATATTGCACATGTATGTTGAATGAATACATGATCTCACTTTAATATGCTTGTTTTGTCACGTTATCCCTTTTCTCTTCCTCCTTTTTGTCATGCTTTATGCGTCGAGGCAAACACTTATGCTGGGTTGTTATACCATTATGAAATCTAAACTATTCAAAGGTACTTTCCTTAATATTCATCATTATTTATATAATATAAAACAAAATTGGACCCCTTGCATTAAACATGTTTAATAGGAATACGGACCATGCGCTTGATATGCACTGGCATATAAACTACATACATGAAGTACGGTTGAAACAAACACATGCTGAAAACATGGTTATATTATGATCGTCATGGTAATTAAATCGTACAGTTAAGCTTGTAAAATAGAGCGTATTGATACAAAAGCAAATGCCCTTGCTTTAATAGGTTCGAGTTAAAATGTTAAAAATCGCTCTTATGCAGATGACCACTTTAAAATAGACAGATATAGATGAATGTGCGGTCATCCCCCAAACAAACGCCATGTTGTTATTACTTGTTTCATGCATGTTACTCATAATCCTTTCATTTTAAAGGAATCACGTAACATTGTCAACACATCATGTGGAACATGGAAGATGTTTCAGGTTTTCCGACTTTCTATTTCGTTATAAAGATATTTACGATTGAAATAATTGATTTTGAAAGTGTCCCTGGGAGGGTTTCAAATGTGTACAAAGTTAATGCATTGAGTTAGCAAATATCACTTTGCATCTTCGCTCATTACCTGGCCAGATAACACCCATTTAAAATGAAATTTCCACACATCAGTTAGTGGGCATGTTGGATCACAGAAGTACACATTTTACCAACACTTTGTTAGTTTTTGCACATGTAAACAAAGTTACTTTAGTCTGTTTAATTTTCTTTTTGTGCATAGTCATCCGATCCCGAAGCCGCCGATCAAAGGAGAAACTAGGTCGCGTGTGGACCTTCTAGGTCGGCAAATGGACCGGGGACTAACTGGAGAATAGTGCTTGATGAATCATGGAATACGGTCAACGAGATTACAAAGGCATTAAAACATAATTCAATTTGATCCTATAAATGTACATTAATATTATAGCCTTAATGGATCACAGGTTCCATTTAACCCAAATGCAGCTAGCTAGATAATATTGTTGCATGGTAGAACAATAGTTAGTATTTATTTATAGTTTTAAATGGGTTAATTTAGAGCTTGTGATGGATTTTCCAATATAATTTAAGATAATCCTTTGAGGTCGCTGAAAACAAACCAGTCAGACGTAATACACCGTAGCGATGCTTCTATATATAGTAATTTAAACATACAATATAAATCAATTCATGCAAAATAATGTAGTCGGCATTTTCACTTTAAAATTTGTATTTTTAGTACAGAAAACGCGGTTTGGAGCCGCATGAGAGCATAAATAGGAGTGTTTTACGTTACTTTATATCACTTGACAAAGTATTGCAGCGGCATACGAAACGTCGTGATCTTTCAGATTCCATGTTGACCATACATTGCGAGACAAACGAATATCACTAGCGATATTATTTCCGATACTATATCCGCAATGAGTAATATATTTACCAGAAAAATATGTTTTTAGAAATTTTTATCATTTACTTTGCTTCGTGGAATTTTTTGAATCACATGGTGAATGCGCCATGCTTTGGAGGCATTTATACGTGACGTAGATTGCGATTTTATTTTTGGGGCGATATGGACATTTTTGTTACTTGGTGTACCGTTTTAGTGCGTTAAAACGCGAAAATCTTACATATGTCTTTCATGCAAAATTTCTTCCTTGTTTTTATCCTCATTTTTTACTGGGAGGAGGGGGGGGGGGGGCGGGGGCGGGGGATCTTCTTACCCATTAACACATCCATGAACGTACATTAATGTCCAATACAAAGTAATAACAAGATGAAACTGTCCACTCGACAGTTTTGACCAAATCATTTAGAGCTTTCTCGTGTACCTTGTTTTGGGCTAATAGTATTTTTTTTAAATTGTATTTTTTTGTTTTTGATATGCCTCCATCATTATAGAGATATTTATAATTAAATTGAAAACAACGTTCCGTAATGCTTTTCGATCGTAGTAAAAATTAAGTCAATAGGAAACAAAATCCGACTTTAATTCTTAGCTTTTCACTATAGGTTAACAACGTTACTTAAAATATAATAACACATCATTCATAAGAATCTTACAATGATATATAATTGCTATATGATTGAGGTCTCAAATATCATTTTCGGAAAAAAAACCTGATAAAGTTAATAGATCACTTTAACCACGTATATATGGTCGTGATACAGCGATGGATCTGTGACCTTTGAGTATTTTTTGCTCACTATATAACATTCTACTCTATGTACCCTAAGGGAATTGGAAATGCCAATAGTTGAAATTGAAGAGCACGTGATGCGGTCTTGTAGTTGTTTTCACTGCATATATTGTCTTCTTTTGTTTCTATCCGCATGGAACCCCAGGGAAGTCATGTTTTGTTTTCGCTCCTCTGTTGTCCTTGAAAATGTTCAATGTCTAACAAATTGTACGCTACACAAATAGCCAAACGGACAGAGAGAGAGGCAATTGTTGACATTCACGAGCTCAAAATATATATATCTTATAGCTATATACGCCATCGGTTGGCTTGCAACTAAGCAAACGGATTCAAATATGCTTGAGCAGTTGAGTAAAGCTAGACGTACCTATGTTTCACAATCCTTGTAACATACAGTGTGACCTATAGTACCTGATGGCACAACAAAAAATCGGTAATATGATCAACAAAAGGTCCCAACCCCTATGAGTATCTTACTCAAATACGGCTCCATATTTTAATCACTGTAATGTAACTCGGCCCCGTAATGAAAAATAAAACTTAATGCGTGTCAACCTGTGACAGTTACAGCACGAGGGGCCTTGATAAGACCTTTCATAGCGTCAAGCATCCACACCATACACCTATATCTTATTCTGGCCTTAGTCTGATGGTGTTGAGTCTGAGTAGGGGTCTTAGCTTAGGGCTGATGATGATGATGATGATGATGATGATGATGATGATGATGATGATGATGATGATGATGATGATGATGGTGATGATGGTGGTGGTGATGATAATGATGATAATTGCCAAATTACAAAAGCTACAAAATGCAGCTGCATGCATTGTTTCTCTGTCAAGCAAACGCAGTCACATTACCCCTATCTTACAAAATCTCCACTGGTTGCCCGTGAAGGACCGTATAGTTTTTATAGTTTTTAAAATTCTTTTATTAGTCTATCACATTGTAAATGAAACAGCCCCTGAATATAATAAGTCTTTGTTACGTCAATACCAAACCACACGAACTTTACGATCCTCTAACTCTGGTCTTTTACACATTCCACTTTCTAAAAAGTCTTGGGGGGAACGAGCTTTTGCTCATGCCGGACCAGCCCTGTGGAATTCATTACCACAAGAGCTGAAGAACTCCAACTCTTCGGCATCCTTCAAGGGCAACCTAAAATCTCATTTGTTCACTTGTGCGTTTTGAAGACAGACATTCTTTATGTATATATATATTCCTTTATATGATGTACAAAATTTCCTTATGTTCGTAATGTATTTATGTTGTAAAGCGCCTTGAGCATTTAATCAAAATGGATAATGGCGCTATATAAATCTTATGTATTATTATTATTATTATTATAATGATGATGATGATTATGGTGACCTTACCTTACCCTAAACCTAACCCTAACCCTAATTATAATAATAATGTTTAAGTTAATAATGATGATGATAATAATCACCGTACAGGAGGGCAGTAGTAGTAGTAGTAGTAGTGGTAACAGCAGTGAAAGGTGTACAGTGTTGTCCTTTGAACTCGAATTTGGAGGAAGCTTCACATTTTCGGGCTGTGTGTGGACACAAGGGTCTCTGTCATTCACCCATGTTATCTGATGGTAGGTCAAGGTAGGAACACTATCACAGGGGCCCAGCCAGAGGTTAACCATATGGGGAAAAGGAGGAGGGGGGGGGGGGTGGTAAATACCCTCACGATGGGGAGGGGACATGGATAGTATAGGGATAAACTAATTAATTCAAGAGAGGTTTAATGAAGCAGCATAAATACACATGCTACGTTTTCCTTTATTTTCATGGACTTCGGGAGGGGGGGGGGGGGGGGGGGGCAAAAGCCCCATTTCACCCCTTCGGCTTACGCCAATTTTTAACAGCGCTGTGACATTGTGTCCCAGACGAGATGAAAAACCCATTATACAAATGGGATGCCCCAATCTATCAGCGCGTTGTGCTGTGAACATGTGGACAGGTAGACATAATATACAATGTATTCATATCCAAGCAAGATAAGACGTGTTCTTCATATGTCATATTTTGAAACGTTATCTCACCTTTCCATCGATGTACAATTCATTTTTGTACCAATAGTGTGTCACTTTTGCGACAGTTTGTAAGATAGAAATTTTCAATCCAGCTTCAGGCGCACTAATATCAGCGCGTTTTGACACATGAACAGGTTTAGGCATATCAAATGTGTTCATATCTAAGTGAGATAAGACGTGTCCTTAATATGTCATATTTTGACACGTTATCTCACCTTCCCATCGATATACAATTCATTTCTGTACCAATAATGTGTCATTGTTGTGTCAATTCGTACAATCGCGAACCTTACTTAGACATACTCATATCTGCGCATGTTTTATGAACAGGTAGTCATATACAACGCATTCATAAGCGAGATAAGACGTGTCCTTATAGTATGTAATTTTTTGAAACATTTTATCACCATTCCATTGATGTTTGCACCGATAATGTGCCCTTGATGCGTCAGATTTTAAGATAAAACTTGTGAATCTAACAGCGAGTGTAATTGCGGTCAAATCAGGTGTAATATTATCGGAGACAGAGCTGACGTGTCCTTTAATAAAGTCATATTTTGACAACTTTATCTCACGTTTTATCAACGGATATATTTGTATTTAACAACAAAAATGTGTCATTGCTATGTCAAATTTGACATGCATACCGATAACGTTATATCTAACGAAGATAAGGTCAAGTATATGTCACATATCAAATTGTTATATCATGTTATCATAGGCCTATAAACTGTTAGCATTTGCTACGCCAAATCCTGAAAATGGATTGGAAAAAAAACTTCACGCACAATGAAAAGGGATGACTCAGAACATTACTTTCATTATTTCTTTCTACAAACATGACAAACGTTCACGTAATACTATTAGCTCGGCAAAGTATGCTTATATAAATACTTGCCATGCTATTTATACGATGCTGTTTCAATCTATTGTTGCAATACCAACATTATTTAGATGAAAGTTTCTCTCGGTACGTGCCGCATATCCCTTTTACTTCGATGTAATAATGCCCTGTATCCTTCCCCTTCCTAGTGTTAATCAATATTAAGAGGTGAATCGATAGCTGCTGATAACAAATCAAAGAGTTTTTCATTACGTTAATTACCTCAACGGCCTTCGTACTTGTACAATACTGGATGTATATGTTGATTTGACTTGGAATGTATAATAAGTTGATACTTCATACCGGGTTTCCGTACGTTACTGGAAACGTTTTATTTGGATGTCTTATACACCAAATTGTTTCTATTTTACAACGGTTTGTCAACATAATTCTAAAGAAAACATGCACATGTTTGAGAATTGTAAGTCATTTTACATCAAGTGCATCGGATATCTTTGATAATAACACATATATATATATATATATATATATATCATTTAAAGCAAATTTTAAGTTGCAGTTTAAATCAAGTTTACTACATTTAAAATAACTGCTTTCCATTATTTTAAGTCTATTCTAGAGTTTAAGTTTAACTTTAAAATCTATTGTGAAACATCCCGCCCAATGTTCCCGTATATGTAATAATGGAAATTATAGATAATGGGCTCGTTTCACTTACAATAAAGCACGTCTATTTTGAAATTGACGGTCTCGCTCATATAACCGATGGTTTAATTATTAACATGCCTTTGACATTTACTGCGCGCCAGAGTTGGTACACAACATTTTGCTTCAGTGAGGAGATCTTTTGCAACGTTTCACATGCATTACCTGTGAAATGTGGTGTGTAACTATCCTGTTTTATACTTACATTCGTAATCGTGGTTATATTAATGTAAAAGCGATGATCGCTCTGTATTTCCCTTCATGTTTCTGTTCAATATTTTTTACTGATAAATACAAAACCAATGCGCGAAAATGTTACTCGTTGCTCATACGGATACACATGTAATAAAGTGAGGAAATAATACAATAATAATGACCCATATACAAATACAACATCATGGGTGCAAAATGTCATGGCAGTCTATTTAAACATTACAAAAAAAATGTCCCATCATGTTAGCGAACACTCTGAAATCGTCGCGAATTATGGTAAATCATGATACTTTATGGACAAAAGGAAAGCAATGAAAAATAGAAAACAAGGATTTGTCAGCAAAATGAAAATTGAACAGCCGTTTGACGGGATAGTCAGCATGGCCTCATAATACAATATGAATATTGTTATGAAATACAGCAACTTTAAATGACATGAAAACATGATTATTTAACGAATACTCAATTTCGAAAATGTCTATGTAATACAGTATCTCACCAAATATCATTTATCCATGTTTGTTAAAGTTTTTCTTCTTCATATAACTGACATTACCTTTAAAGTGGTAAACCACGGTGAACACGTGGTACACGAGCCTGATGTATTATTGATTATCGGCAAAGCATTTGCGCGACCCAAATGAAACATGTATAAATATGTAACAAGCGTTCAATTTCACCACGAAATATCAGTGGCAAATCCAGCAAGTTTAACCCAGACAAGGGAAAGGGGAGTGGGGGAGGGGGGGGGGGGGCGCAAGGGTAAAAGCGTTCCAAAAAGGTGGGGCGGAGAGATTGTGTAAATATAACACTTATAATATTTCTAAATAATTATATTTCCCTTCAGTGCGGCTCGTTGGGGGGGGGGGGGGGGGGGGGCATAGAGGGGTATAGGGATGGGGATAAATATCCCCCCTTTATCGGCGACATCATGACCTTTACATTTATGCAGTACATATGTGTGTAGACATTTTCGTACGTAAAATGTATACATAATGCAATCGGGAAAAGAAGCATTAAAAGTAGGTTATTTGCATTACTCTTATAAAATATTTCATAGTGTGGCACAGCAGCGACGCTTTGCAATGTATTAAATGCGTGGAAACAGATAACCTCTTGCATAAAACATGGTCATATGGAAGACGCATGGTATTTCCTTTTAGTTTCAGGTATCAAGTGTATTTCTGTTTGTAAGTGAGTATTTCATTTCGATTGAAAAACAGAGTAACACATTTGGGTTCTCGTTATATTCATGAAGTAATGCATGAATTTGTTTCCCTATACTGGATTTTGCATACCGCATATAGAGTTTTAAAAAAGGGCCTACCGGGTTCCCGTATAGACAACGGGATCAGTTAAGTTAATTCCCGATCGGCTCTCGTGTTATCACAGCCCACATATCTTATCACATATTTATATCTTGAAATTAATCGCTCTCAGTTTCAAGGTCACCCCGTAGATTCCTAGATTCCACCTAATCGTCGCCAACCAAGGAAACTAATGTTGCAGTCGCGTCGTCATGGAAACCATGTTCGTAGATTGTAACATTTTCTGGGAGAAAATAGATGGGTTTTTATGTAATACTTTATAAGCCACAGATAATGTATTTCTCCATGTTTTTGTGGGATTCAGGAATGGCTTATAAATATATGTACAGTTAAAAACTGTGTCACATACCCGCTAACTATTACAGAATGTATAAAATTGTTTTAGAACACACTATCTTACTTGTCTCTGCCTGTATTTTTGCAAACAATGTGTATATTTGTACAGATGTTTAAATTGGGCATTTATATATAAATAATTAAACATATAGACCCCCCAAAAAAAATAAAATAATGTATAATAACATTATGAAATTCCATAATAATTTAAGGAAATACGTTGGGCAAACTGAATTCCGAAAACATCACAACAAATTAGAACAAATCAAGGAAAAAGGGTAATGAAATTCAAACATTCAAGGAGAAAATAGCGGCAAGAAACTTACATTACATTATGGTAATCTTTGATTAATGTTTTCATTCAAACAATCGTCTGTCTTAGAAGACTAGCATTAAGTTTGATGCTGATGATAGACTTGATGAAGTTGTTTTACTTCGCGCTCGTTCGCGGCGTTCATAGCCCGGAGACAATCCCATTACGTTATTTATTTACAATACAATCTCCAACACACTCAAGGGCCTTTTACGTGTCTCTATGAGACACTTCACCTATTCTTCACGCTCTATTTAGCGCATCACAACATATTTTCTCTGACAACAATATTATGAATGTCTCTCTCTTTCGCCCTCTCTCTCCTGCTATCTTTAAATAATAATTATAATGAAAATATATAGCATTCAAAGCGCGCCATGTATCTGGGTACCTTATTCAGAGCACGTTATTATACATGTATATTATCCTTTGGTCATCAGGTACAGTTCGAACCCGCAAATTATCTAGCGCACCACCTCAACTCCCTGGGAAGCATACCAGCCCCAGCTTCTCTAATATATATGGCGCTACAGGCTAAATAGCACACGACCAAATACCCATTTACACTCTTGAAGTCAAGCGTAATCTATCTTTCTCCCGTTGTATCTCTCTATTTATATCTCTCTCCCTCATCCATGTCATCAGTGGAGTAGCATTGGGGAACACACCGGGAACAGTTGCCCCCCTTTGACATGAGTGTCGCAATTCTTACTCCATAACGCCTTTGCCACCCCCCAGAAAAAAAAATAAAAAAAATAAATAAATTGACAATGAAATGCACCAACAAAATATTGTCAGATTTGACGAAAAGCTAGCAGCCCCTTAAAAAGATATAAATTAAAATGAGTTGAGTTGAGTTTATTTATTTATTCACGGTAAAAAGCCTGCTATCAGCTAAAAAGCTGCTTTTCAGCAAGGCCGTGACACATATATACAGAAACAAAACATCAAACATTTTAAAAGTGATAAATAACAGAACAAAGAATAAACAATTTAAACTTAATCTAAACTACATAAAGAACATATATACATACAAAAGTAAAATGCAATACATGTATTAGCAAAATATAAACTATGATTGCCACGGCATCGCCCCGTGTGGTGGACCACTTTTAAGCAACCGACATTCATATTCTCTTTTACAACTCTTACATCATGATTAACCGCCACCATCAGAGATATAATTATGACGGGGTTTGTTTTCCGATATAGTTTAACCCATTCCTTTCGAGATCCTAAAATACCCGTAGACTTTGTACAGAGCCCACTAAGTTTCCGTAGGCAAGATCATTCAAGAAACGTGTGCATCAGCACCTTTTGCTAAGGACATCAAGTATCTGAGGGCATTCTGAAATCTTAAAGGGGACCACCAGGCAAAGAACAACACATTATTATATGTTTTTGGTACAGTTTTGTGATATCAAATAGATACCCAACATTTTGCAAAGGGTTGTGTAATTCATAAACAAAGCAATTATTTTCCACCACTTACGGAACCACTGCTATTTCCTGGTTCCATACGGGCCAACCATTTGCGAGTGCGCCAATGCTATTCATGCGCACGTTTGTAAACAATAGATTCCCGGGCGATTCGTTCACTCTGCACACATTGCAATTCACCGCACACATAGCAGTCTGCGTAATTCAGACCGCATGAACGCATGCTTTAGAATGGTGATGCGTTGCCAATTATATATATTTTTTTCTGGAAACATATTTTTGTGAACTTGTTGATGGAATGGAATACTCAAGATGTTACCTTTCTTTAATAAGAATATTATTTTTGGGTGGTGGTACCCTTAAAGCTGCCGTGAACCACTGACTGGCATATGAGGATGTATTTTGTAATGCTTTTTGTCTATATTTGAGTTTGATTTATATCTCGCCTTATGGGCTATTGTTCACTTAAGCAGAGGTTAACATCCTTGAAAACTGAGCAGGCATTATTTGTGATGCACATTGCAATTAAATTATAATAATAGAAAGGATATGCAACCGACTTTACGTAAACCCCTACAATCTCTTTAATTAAGTGTTTTTCTCTTGTTTTTTCCCGTACCATTTGGCACGATTGTTTCCACTTGGCTACAAATGTATTTGACCTAGATTAATAACCATTGGAATTGAGCAAAGAGATGGATATAGAGAGATTGATATTGAAAAACAACAACACATTCTCTGCAAATTAATTAACCATTTTAGTTGAGTAGATTTCATTCGCGTATTTGTCATGATATTCATATACTCCCGCTTTTCAAGTTGTGAACCTGCTAGTCCACACTCAACTATACTGTCTGCTTTCATAATGCATTAAGATAATTCTCACAAATTCATCTATACTGTGGGTTTTATAAACATATATATATATTTTTTTAACAAACAATTACTGTTAACATCGTAACTGTTTTCTGTTGATATCATCAGCAGATATGGTAATCACATTTATTAACAAGCGCATACCAAACCTGATAACAAGTCAAAAATTTAGTTCATGAGTTAAAGAAAATGGTTGCTTTAAATCGGCTTACCTTATTAATAAGGATGGAATGTATTTTCCACGAGGATAAACCATTTAATGCCTGGACAAACGTGGACACACTTCAGTCGCATCTGGAATCTGTAAAAACAAAAATGAATAATATGATTATAGTGATAATAATGATATGTTAGATTTATATAATATATTTTGTTCATAGTACCTAATACATTATCATCTCTTAGCGCTACCCCGGTCAGGGGAGCCAGTCTGTACACATTGTGTGTACCATCTCCACTCCCTGGAAATCACTCCCTCCAAGCGGCTCATAGGAATTGAGAAGGCAAATTATTCACATAAATATGGTCAAACTTATGGTTGTACAATTCACTCAACATCTTTAGAACAAAGACTACTACTCAGAGTGGGCAATTAAACAAAAGAAACATCGAAGAATGAGGCTAACATTTAAGTGATTCTTTCCCCGGAGGTAGACATTTCCCTCTGACATTACATCTATTCATCGCTCCTCTTTGAGAGAAGATGGATAACAAAATACATGTCACAGTCAATTTGGGCTGAAGTGAGCAAATCGATACCATGAATACGTCTAAACAGAGCCAAGTACAATTCCTTATTGCCTATTCCCACTGCATCGTATCTTCTTTCGTTTTCTATCCATTATACATCCGTATAAGGTACTAGCAGGAAAAGAGATGATAAGGACAAAGTTCGGAATGGATAAGTAGGATACGTTTACTTCGGCTCCGTTTAGTTTCTCGTGAGACAAAACGTCATGGAACTTCAACAAAATTTGCTAGATACTGACCGTTTCGCCACATTTTGGTAGGATAGGAAACGGAACGAGAAACGGTACAGTGGGGCTAGGCCATTAGCGAGGAGATTTGCCCATCCACATTGCACGTCAATTCAAATCTAATATAAGATGAAAATGAGCGAATCAGCGTGCGCACTGATTCGCCAGGGGAGTAAGATAAAAGCGGGAAACTGCTTGTAGCCCAGCCGGCCGGAGTGGCGTCTCTCCGTACTTAGTAAGGTATCCTTGATTCGTTAAAACGTCAAGAGACACGCCGCACGGGAAATGTGCGATACACATTGTACATCCAGTTACTTGGAAAACGTAGAGTCAAGAGGGGAGATCTTGAAGAAAAGGGGGTGTTGTAAATGTCTGGGTCAAAACCAGTGTAGAGCGTGGGCGGACTGATTGAGGAGGGGGGGGGGGGGGGGCACCACAGAGTTGTATACGAAAGCTATATATTATACAGCTCTATATGGGGGCCACACACTATGTATTTCTTTTTTTTGTTAAGGATTCCCCCTTATGTTTTCATTACATTATGGGGGGGGGGGGGGGGGGCGGGCACGTGCCCCTGTTCACTACAGCACTTATTCAAAAAAAAAAAAAAAAAGGCATAAATGATTGAGAATCGTGCATGGCAGACGGCTTGGTATTGATTGATGAATATCAGGGTCAAAATATTACAAGTTATTGGCCAAATTGATTCATTTGTGTCAGTATGATTGTGGGGGTAAATTTGATCTTCGATTCGTTGAAAGGTCTTTGGATGATGCATGGAACACATGTGAGTATAACACAAAAAAAAAATCAGCGCAAGCAGAGTGGCATATTAGGAGTACTAATGAATGGGGCGGAGTATCAATGATTGAATTTGATACATAATTGTGTTTACACTAGTTTGCCAATAATATATTTCTCTAGAGATAATGACTCATCGGGTCATATTTGGAAAACGGAAAGAATTGAACAAGGTGACTAGACAATGATGGGATGAAGGTGGAATGTTTTCAGCATCTCATCTGTTAACAATATTAAGAGATACATGGATATTATTTACATGAACGATGATTACACTGAACATGACTAAAATGTTCAGTGTACAAAGCTCATTTATGACCATCAAGCAGCATGATCACCCAAACGTTTATGTCATGTAATAACTCATCGCTTTGAAGAGAGTTTATATGGTAATACTCCCCATGGAGTGGAGATGGTGCACACAATGTGTGCTGGTTTGCATTGTATCCTATGACCGGGGTAATAATACAAATTGTAAAGCGCTTAGAGATGATTATCAATCGTGATAGGCGCTATATAAATAATAGATATTATTATTATTAATACCCTAGTCACACCGGCAAGACCGAACCCAAACCGACAATGTCGGCCCGCTCGGGATGATGTCGATTCGGTGTCGGCCGAATGTACATCGTATATTTGGTCTTGCGTCAGTTTTGTATTTCGCGCCCCAAAAAGTGCACACTCATCATTCGGTATTGAGACACACAACCAGACCGACTCCAAACCCGACATCATCCCAAATTACCCTACATTCTTCGGAGTAGGGTCGGTCTGGGTTGGGGTTGGCCGTGTGACGAGACCGAATTCAAACCTACAAATTCGGGGTCGTTCCCGGGGTGATCTGGACTTGTTGTCGGCCGAATGTATGTTCAGTCTTCTATGTTCCTGAATTTATTATCAATGAGCCACACATTCAGACCAACTCACCCCGAACAACCACGAATTTTTCGGAATGGTGTCGATCTGGGTACGGTGTGACTGAGCATTCATGCCGAGCGCTGTAGGCAGTATCACTCACTCAAATTTAAATGACATGCCTTGTCGATTTCTTTCGTATATCTGCAGGTGCTGACAAGTGGCCATTTAGCTCGTATAATTTAACCACTAGATCACCATTATCACCATGATCACTGCATGTGTTCAGTCTTATATTATCATAAATCCGTGTTCTCATTGAACCTCGAATCTTGATGGATTCAACCGTCTGAATCTGGGTCGGAAATATGCATTTTATACACGATTAACGTGTACATTGTGTACAGTATGTACTCGAGTGGTCGTATGCAAATGTATGGTTGGTTGTGAGTTGTATAGTGTGTGTATAAGATGTACGTTTGTGTATTTGTGCACCTGATAATATGTCTTCGATATGGTTTCATTCATTTTTTAATTCATTTATTCACAAATAAAAAGAATACAAAGTATATACAAATATAAAAGTGATCAGGGAGTGCAACGTAAAGGTCACGGCTTGTAAAATTGGGTATTCCTCTAGAATTGTTACATTTATTGAATACTAACATAATCCTAACCCTAGCTCTAATCCCAAACCCAACCCAACCCAGGTGATCAGATACTATATGGCATGAAGGCAACAATGTAATTGTATAAATTTACCAACAAATTATAACAAAACAAAATGAGAATAGTACAAAGCATGTATATGACAAAAATAAATACATTTTGCATGCACACAAACCGGCTTATATTTCAAGTTCCTTGTTTTGCCGTCTTTTTTCCAGAACTGTAATCAACAAAATACCGATACCTGTTTTAATGGTAAGCTTCGTAAAAGATTTGATTGACATAATTTTTTTCAATGATTTTCGAATGTCTATTTGAGTGTTTTCCTTTAAAAATATACATACATGTGAGATGATGCCAATACCACTTCAACACGATTCATGATGATAAGAAAGACTAACAATTATCTTCGATTTTCTGTTAAAACATTCAATCAATCACCGCTAACAACCAATTTGATATACTTTTATTTGCTCAAAGAATCGAGAAGCCGTTATAATATATACAAATCGATTTTTACAGCAAACATTATATTTGAGTGAGGGAAATTATTTGTAATATATGCGCTGATTAATCGATCGATATGATTATTAATTTCCTTCGCATAATTCGAAAGATTCAAAGCGAAAGAAGAAGACGAATATGTAAAGATGAAGATATTTATTACATTTTAAGAAGGCTAATATGTTCAAGTATAAATAGATTTAAGAAAGGAATCTATAGGAGAAAATGGAGAAAGAGGAGAAGACGGGAGAACAAAATAGAAACGATATAAATGACGATAATTTCTTGCTAATTAAATTCTGAGGGAAATGCGAGCTTACAATTGCGTCAACAAATTCAAAGAATCGAGTAATTCCGCGTGAAATTAGCCCTCGGCCAACGATCACTCCAACCTCAAACGTCATTCCGCAAATATAATAATAGATGTGATGTGGAGGCCGAGAGGAAACAAAGAAATAATCTTCACAAAAAAAAAAAGAAAAAGGTTTACGTCTATGCAATGACAAGCGTGCGTATGTTTGCTTCTAGAAATTTGTGTGCACTTTCATTATCATCATCAATATCATCATCACCACCACCACCATTATTATCATCGACAACACCACCATCATTATCATTGTCATTATCATCATCATTATCATCCTCATCTTTATCATCATCATCATCATCATCATCATCATCATCATCATCATCATCATTATCCGTCATCATCATCGACGACAACCTCATCATTGTCATCATCATCACAACACATATAAAATGCTCCTCTATTGGCTTGTATTGCGTACTTATTTTTGTATTCGGGGGAATCTTTTTTTAATCTCACATTAAGTAGACTTTAACAAGTAGCACCCAGGTTTTGGGGGTTCAAGGTGGACTCGCAGATGCATTCGCCGAGTGGTAGTCGCCCCTAGTAAAGACAACACGGAGGGTGCATCTCCAATTAGGCGTGAGGTTTCGCTCATCTCAAGAGTGAAGAATATGCCTCGCAGGTGTATAGGCCCATCAACGAGCCGCAAGAGGGGTATAGCCATCGTCAGCCCAGACCTAAGGGGGGGGGGGGGGGGGGGGGGGGGGGAGTGGCTCAACTGGAGAGTGAAGAATATGCATCGCAGGTGTATAAGTACCTCAACCATCCGCAATACAAAGTGGGAGAGAGGGGTATAGCCATCGTCAGCCCAGACCTAAGGGGGGGGGGGGGGGGGGTGGCTCAACTGGAGATTGAAGAATATGCCTCGCAGGTGTATAAGCCCCATAACGAGCCACAATGCAAGGCGGGAGAGAGGTAAGGCCACCGTCAACCACCGTCAACCACCGTCCACAGACGTTTAAATTCATAGGTCTTCTCACTATCCGACGAACCGCTTGGATTAACAAACTAAATCTACCTGTAGAAGACTTATCATTTATATACATCCAAAAGATATCGTCACTTATTCATGTCCGATGCGGATACAAATACGTCATTTGGAGTTTAAAACAAAATTCTAGAATTTAAGAGAGTAAATAATTATGAAGAGGGGTGTAATTGCCCCCCCCCCCTTACCCACAGAGCTACACCCCTGATGAAGGAAGGGGGGGGGGGGGGGGTGTCACGTGATGGGTGGTGATGAGAAGGTCCTTCACCCATCCCTAGCGTCACGGAAAAACCTCATTCCTAAACGCAAGGACAAGGTGGTTTTATATTGGTCGGAAGACAAACGTGTAGAATATCAGACAGATGCAAAACCTGAACCACGACGACCTGCTCTAATGGTCTAGGCCCACTGCACCATTTCTCTTTCCGTTACCCATCTGTTTGACATGCGCAAGGTACTAGCAGATGCTGTCAGGAAACGAAACTCTGCGGACCAAGTTCGGATACTTTAATTTTGCTCCGTTTTATCACCAAAGAACCGATACCTGTTTAAAAAAATTTCCCCTTTCACGGTAAGCTTCGGCTAAGAATTGATTGACATGATTTATATTTTCAGCTGATTTACGCAAATTCGCATGGATGGGCGGGCAAAGGATGGAACTCCAAAGTTTGATCGGATAGTAAACCGAAGTTGATGTACACAACATCGGTTGGTGAAAAGATGCGTACAACTGCGAATCTCGAAGTCACACGGGAAGAGTATTGAGAGTAATTGCGATATTCCAAATACAATTCCAGAGGCTATACAACATTTAATACAGGTACACAAATAAATGCAATTAATAAATACATACAATCTGATGACATGGTTAATTAAAAAACTCAAACAAGGAAAGACAAGTGCAAGCCCTTGCTTTCAAACCACTGCCTACGTAGCTTAGAGTTATTACATGGTACATCAGGGGGTGTTTCACAGAGATCCTAAGTTAAACGTAACTCTAAGTTGAACTTAAACATAATGGAAAGCCGCTAGTTTCTTTAATACTTTTTTTAAGGCATACAATGTTGATTCAAATCATTAATATTTTCTATTATCAAGGAGATTTCATGTTCTTGATGTAACTTTTAAGAAAAGTCTAAAATACTTTTTTTTTTTGCTTCTGAATATATTTCATTCCAGGGCTACGAATGGCTTACCATATAGTTAAAGTCCAACTTAGAGTGAAGTTCAACTTACGATATTTGTGAAACACCCCCCCCCCCCCCCCCCGGTTCAAATAGTGAATACCTATGGAGTTGACGTAGGACCCACTAGGGTCCTGTTGGCAATGGATCAAAGGTGAACTTATTCTAAAAATTCATTATAATTTTGAAAAAGGGGGCATTTAGGGTTCCCTCTGGAAAATGTACCAGCCAGTTTTATCCCTTGGCGTTTACTGCTGAATGAAAGATTAGAAAAGCTCAAAATACGAGAGTGCGAAAAACAGACAGACACTGGCATGACTGGCTAGATATGGAAATGGAGACTTTTACGAGCTTTCATGGAGTGGGAATATCCATTAAGCCTTCCTTCTGGAGAATTTAACTTATTCCCTTTTCTTTAGTTGTTACCGCTGAGTATCATGAGTATTGGATGTCGCCAAGTGAAGATGATAACGAGCGAAGATAAAAGCAGCGGGTTTTCTTGGATCATTGCATCTTACTTCGTATTCCACAGGATCCATATCAAATTACATTCTGGTGAATACATTCTTAGTATGTTTTCCTTTTTTAGTTTTAAACTTTGTTTAAACAAATATATATCCTACCAAGTTACAGTGACAAAACAGTGATGTATGTTGGCACATAATTGAAAACAAAGAACGTCGTTATTCGAATTTCATTTCCATTTCTTTTGAACATGCTATTAAAGAAACAGTAATGAATGTGACAGGAACGCCCTCTGACATTCAAACCTTATCACATTATAATTCAGGTCACATCTAGATGATTCATCAAGCGAAACATTTCTGACACCCTTTCGTTAAGAATGGTGTCGTGGAATAATGAAGAGCTTAATACCAAAAGGAACTTAATCAATCTTGTCAACTTTTGAAAAAAGTTCGTTATTTGGTGACCAAATGGTTCGACTTAGTACAACTAACTATGGGAATATCAAAATGGAATGCCCATATTTTGGTGGTGAGTGTGTAATTTGTCTTAACTGTTCATTTATAGCTGGCTATCGTTAACTAATTTGTATGAAAAGTGGATTTAGCGCCTTTTGGAATGAAGCTCTTCATAGCATGATAGGATAAGACGTGTACAAAATTAAAGGTTTCATGATTCTAAAGACATTAGTATCGCATTGGCTTTTTTCCTCTCTATAATGCTTTATTTTATTTTATTCGCGGAAAATGGAAGAAAAACGAGGCCTAAAAAAGGGTTATATATCTCTCACAAGTATCTGCACGGTTTACATTAAGTGGAAATACGTGTTGGTGCAAGTATTAAATAGACATTATTTCGTGAGAAGGAACCTAGGTGGTACATTCAGTACAATACGAACGTATAGAGTGCATTTAAAGGGACCTAGTAATTTTGTTGACCACATGTGATGAATGGTTTATACAATGTGTTTTTTGGGTGATCATATATCCACTATTAAAGTAATGTGGGAAAATTTCACGATAAATGGATGTTATATGGCCAAGTAATGAGCGAAAATGCAAAGTGATATTCACCAACTCATTGCACTGACTGTGTACACAGTTATAACTTTCCAGTGGATAATTAAAAATCTGAACACTACAATCGAAAGTACGTAACGAAATATCTTTTTAACTAAAAACTACAAACCTACTATGTTTCTATTGGTAATACAAATACAATAATGTATGATATAACAACCAGAGTTCTAAGTTAGTTTTGTGGATTTGGACAATGTGGCTAGTTCCCTTTAATGCGTGCATGCAATGTGATGCCACTTTGATTCAAGACTTATCTCTCCACCGTGTCCGTCCACCTCGCGTCAACCCGCGTGTTGGTCAATACTTGACATCCTGGAGAAACGGCTTATCTTCTAGCCCGTTCCCTCCTCCTCCTTCTTCTTTTTTTGTTTGTTTAGGTGGGGGGGGGGGGGGGGGGGGGGGGGAGTGGGGGGGGGGAGGGGGGGAGGAGAGACTACCTTATTTAAATTCAAATTACAAAGTAGGATGATCAAACATGGATGTTGATGTTACACTTCTAGTATTCTTCTCGGAAATAC
Source organism: Echinarachnius parma (assembly GCA_037951105.1). Classification (NCBI taxonomy): domain Eukaryota; kingdom Metazoa; phylum Echinodermata; class Echinoidea; order Clypeasteroida; family Echinarachniidae; genus Echinarachnius; species Echinarachnius parma. The sequence goes on from JBAMJV010006161.1 coordinate 119,840, forward strand.
ATGTGCGCTATTTGCAAAACTCGTTACTGGTCTATATTAAGGTCAATTCAGACTTAAAGTATAATATCTAAAAGTGTATATCGACAAATATATATCGTGATCTAAATCTGTGAACGCAGGCAATTTCACACTGTGGCGATAGTGCGATCATGGTGTGTTCACAGTTTGTTCACAGCGTGAGTTGGTTTTCACACTGTGAACACGTTCCAATTTAACTCCGTGGTCCACACTGTGTTATTTTCGGTATAGGGAATCTCTACCTGGTGATAGCCCAGGTAGGAAGGGTGGAAGCTATACGCTTGAGTGACTGTGCCATGGGCCCTTAGGCTCAGCAGGGCGCATGCATGCAGAAAACGCGGGACATTTCCAAATTAATGCAGATTTTCAAATGAAACTAAAATGATACAAAATGTTGGTTTTGCCTCTGCGAAAAACAGTGCTCCGATCACTGACAGAGCTACCCTACTGAAATAAAACGAATAAATAACAAAAATAAAAATAAAATATAAGAAAGTACAAAAGTAAAATTTGCCCCCCCCCCCATGCAAAAAAATGGATGAAATTACATTTATTGTGTAAATGATTACTAGGACGTTTACTCCTCTAATCACGCTAAATAATCGTTTAATATATTTTTTTTAAAAGATGCACACAGAAAGCTCGTTAAATATACATACGCTAACAATTCATTGGGGGTAATAAATAGGATGAAAAGGGTTATATTTAGAAAAAAATCATTTGTTCTGACAATAACTAGTCATTAGTAGACAAGACTAAAAAATGTACCCACTCCGCAGACCTATTATAGGATAAAGATCGCGTAAATATATATTTATAGCGCTAATTTCTATGTTTGTACTCTAACACTAATATAACAGAACAACTTAGAGTTAACCGTTATCACATCTGTGTTTAGCCAAATAAAATATGATTACGACGTCTAATCTCTTCAAGAAACAAATTACGAAAATGTTATACAGAGATGGAAACATAGAGAGAGAGAGAATGTGAGAAAAAAACTATTAAGAGCAATTAGAAAACAAAAGACAGCTGAAATTGGCTACATAGATATATAATTTCGTCTGCTTCATTGTAAAATAAAAGTGAATTGAAATTCATAAATTTAGCCACACAAAGAGGGAAAAAAGAATGAGAGATGGACAGAAAGAAGGAATACAATGAACGAGGTGATGAGGTGATAGGAAGAAAAATCTGAAACATATATATTGAGAGAGAATCCAGTCACTACTGTATCACAAGTAAATTAGATTAGTTGTGCACATGTGCACTTATACCGTATGTGTGTATTATATACACGTTTTTTGTATGTATCATCATCGTCACTTATTAGCCTCTGAAGACGATTCTGCTAGGATCGAAAATTTAGGCCCTATATTGACTCTCATTTTACTACACAGGCATTATTATAGCAGATAAGCAGTTTGCAGCAGTATTTCTGCATCACAACTAGATTAGTAAAAGTTATATCAACATGATTTCCATGTCAATGTTATTGTAAATCAAAATGCAGAATGACAAGGATACAATGAAGAGTGAGAGAGTAAGAGATATAATACAAAAAAGAGAGAGGGTGAGAAAAAATAGATATAAGTGAAGAGATGGAGAAAGAGAGTGAGAGGGGTCAGAGAGAGACTCGATAAACAGCTGAGTTCGGCCAAATTAATAAACGTGATTTCCTGATCGACATTATTTTGTTTAGCATGACACAGCAGGAAAACGAAACATTGATTGAGAAAATGAAAAACATAAGAGAGAGAGAGAGACATGCATAAAAAGAGATATTGAAAAAGAAAAAAAGAGAGCTTATTGATGATGAAAACGTGAGATGGAAACTACATAATTATGACAGCTGAGATTGGGCCGATTAAAATAGCATACCGATAACGAAAGAAAACAAACTAGTGAGATATTTGGAACGAAACGAGAGGTATACAGAATATAAAGAACAAAAGAGATCAAGTGATGAAGACACATTTAGATCTAATTATCACAGCTGAGATGAAGCCAATACAAATAGAAAAACAATACAGAAAGAAAATAAACCAGTGAGAGAGAAGAAATACACGTGTGAGAGAGAGAGAGGGGGACATGAATAAGCGATTATGAAGAACAAAAGATAGCTAATGATGAAGCAAACATGAGATGAAAACGTTATACTTAATATAGCTGAGATTGGGCCACTAAAATAGCATACCAAATAAAGCAAGAAAACAAACGAGAGAGAGAGAGAAAAGTAGAACGGAACGAGAGATACAAATGCAAAAAAAAAGTCTGAGATAGAAAGAACAGAAGAAAGCTATAATAATGAAGACAGAGTGAGTCATGGAAGCTTTATATTTATCGCAGCTGAGATTGGGCCAGTAAAAAATAACATACAAATAAAGAAAGAAAACAAAACAGAGAGAGAGAAAAGGCGGATCAAACGAGAGGGCAAGAGGGGGGGATAGAACAAACAAGAGAGCTAATGATGAAGAACAAAGTGAGATGGAAACGTTAGATATATCACAGCTGACATTGGGCTAATACGAATATCGTACCAATTCAGAAAGTAAACAGAACAGCGAGAGAAAAAAAAAAGAGAATCACAAACAAGAGATAGAGATGGAGAAACGTGAGATTGAAACTCTAATAATATCACAGCTGAGATTTGGCCAATTAAAAAAGGCATACTAAAGAACAAAACAAAACAGTGGGAGATAAACAAACACACACAAAAAAGAGAGGAAAAGACGAGAGAGAGGCATGAGTAAGAGATAGAAGGAACAAAACACAATAAAACTATCATAATTATATTATCGTCTACGACCTTGCCCCCGTTAGTTCGTATATACGCAATAATTGCCACTAATAATCGCGCCAAATAGACGCATATCTCTCTCATTATGTCATATTCCGTGCCATCATTACGATATTATTATACACACATCAGTAGTTCTAGAGGACGGATGGTAGTCAGGGGTGTAGCGTAGAGGGTGCGAGGCGGAAGAGAGATAGAGGGGGGGGGGGTGCCCATTTTGGAAACCAATACCTAATAAATGCATACCTATTTCGCTCATGCTGTCATATTTCGTGCCATCATTATGTTTTTATCATACACGCATCAGTAGTTCTAGAGGACGGATAGTAATCAGAGGTGTGGGCGTAGAGGGTGCGAGGCGGTAGAGATGGGGGGGGGGGGGGGGGGTTGCCCCTCCATTTTGGAAACCAATACCTAATAAATGCATATTTCGCTCTCTATGTCACATTACATGCCATCATTATAATATTATTATACACACATCAGTAGTTCTAAAGGACGGATGGTAGTCAGAGATGTAGTCATGGTAGCAGTAAAGGGTGCTAGGCGGACGAATGAGAGATGGGTGGAGGGGGGGGGGGGGCACCCCCTTTTGTTTTTGAACTAAAATACTTCAATTGTTGCTCGGGATTGCTGCATACTCGGTATTCCGTGTGTAGGTGAGCCTTTCTCAAACCCCCGCGCAAGACTTTGCCGTGCAAGTTAGCGAAACGAACGCTCCCAAAACCCTATGTAGCGACTTAAACTGTTATTTAGACTGTCTTTGACTGGTCACTTCTTTACTAATAATAGCATCCCCCAAGGGTCCTAACTAAATGTCATACATGACACCATAACACTGGGCAGGCGTCATTGCCCTTTAAGATAGAAACCACCTTGCCCCCTTTCACCCTTTGTGGAATTAACCCACCGACGCCTTTGGTCGTTATTATAACCATTTTTGATATCCACCGTGGATGGAAGACACTGCATGATGACAGTAGCTCGATGTTATAATGACATTACAGTTTCTTTAATGATCCATCAATAGTCATGTCGAGTCGACTATCGGTTGCTATAATTGCAATGTTCGACGCCGGAAATGAGATAGGAAGATAGCCATTATATTTCCGGTATATATATTCTGCTGTTGTTTTTGTTTTAGCATTTTCATTTCGTTATAAATTCAGGGGCACATCGGACATAAATATAATTTACAACGCCTAATGCATCCATAGGCCGGAAAGCTTAGTTTGTAAACTTGATAAATCTTTGAAATCTAAATTGAGTGTTTAACAAAACCGAACCTTGTTAAATTGAGCCCAAATAGCTTTAAATTGATTTTAATTATATTTCATAAGTATACTTAAGATGCTATATCATTATGCGTGTATATATATTTAATGATATCTTGTATTCACTCTCCCCATCATTTATGTTTGTTTTGAATTTTTATAATGTAATGTATATTATGTATATATATATTTGTTTCAACATGCAAGTTGAACTGCAGGGCGCCCTTGTAAAGCAGTTTTGCATAACTGAACAGGCCTAACCTGCAGTATAAAATCAATAAAACAAATAAATAAATAAATAAGATCTTCTACTTTTCTCTTGATTGATCGGATGTCTCCCTAATTATGGAGAATGATTGCATTGAACAGCGTTACGGAAGGCTTTTTGATTGCAGTCAAAATCAATGGGCAGTAAGTAATACAATATGACATAAATTATTATTTTTGTCGATAAGGTTAACAGCAAATCTCTTTCAATCTATGAAACTATCACATATCATTCAGAAGAATCTCACAATCATATTGGTATATGAATTTAAGTCTCAAATATCATTTTCGGAAGAAAAAACACAAGATCACTTTCAAGTAACCCTCATTATACGGTATGGACCTATAGAGTGACCGTGTCCTTCGCTTATCAAGGACATCTATACTTCTTCATGTTAACGTGCATCATGGTAATCACAAACCGGTATCGTACTCTCATTATGATTTCAGAAGAAATCGTTCAATTATTTAGTGGGGTTGTCTGTAGGGTATATAAATGCTGCAAAGCGGAGGACAGGCGGGGAGACGACGAAATCCAAGAGAATGTCGTAGTTATTTGACTTTATGATGGCAATCGAATATGACATTAAATTACATATTATAGTTCTCAATTAAGATTGGCAATAAGTTTCAGACGCTGCGGTAATAAAATATGGACTTTGTGATTACATATATGAGCCCGATAATAAATATGTGCTCAATGTCTTAATGTAATTGCAGTTTATTTAATGCTCCATCAATAATCATAATATCGAGTCGCTTTATGGATGCAATATAACTTCAATGTTACTCCGAAACATAGACAGTACACATACTGAGAGTGACATTATATTTCCGGTATTAATGTTCGTTTAGTTTGAACATTTGATTTCATTAGAATTTCTGGGGCGCACATAATACAATGCAAGGTATCATCTATACTGCATGCATGCGTTTATAGAAAGCGTAAAACCCGCTGTAGTCGTGTAGTACATGTAGTAGTGCGTCTAAAATAATTACGTCTATACACGGTACATGTTTACTGAAATAATAGACGTTTATTTGAACGACCAAGTTAGACAAATAGGAGAGTTGATTGAATTATCCAGATAATTTCCTTGCGAGAGTGCGCCCAATTTGTTCTTGTCGTCTCTGATCACTGCACGGTCGATGTGGCTGTGAGTCGGAGGCAAGATCGTAAGTCGTGTTCACATCGGCTATGTGCATACTGATACCTTACATTTTGAGTCGGGTTAAAGTGATCCACTAACTTCGTCAAATTCAACCCAAACCCCTTGGAGTTTCTCAATTCTATTGTACCTTGTTGTGTGCCTGATGGTAACAGAATAATGAAATTCGTTTTTATTTTTCAAATGTCTCCCTTATAACATTTATAATTGAATTGAAAAGCGATTCTGAACGCTTTTCGACTGCAGACAAAATGAATGGGCAGTAGTTGACAAAATCTGATATCAATTGTCACCATTTTCACAAGGTAAACAGTGTTCTTTATAAATAAAAAAAAGTCTAAAATAAATTATCACTTTCGGAATAAAACTGTATAAAGTGAATGGATCTCATTAAAGCTGTTTCAACTTGTTTGCATAGAGAAACGTCATCACATGTTGCTGCGCTTCAGAGGTACCACCAACCGGCTTATGACCGGCAGGTTGAGGGTTCAAGTCACAGCCGGGTCATACCACTGCCTCAGTCTCAACTCAATTCACCAGACATCAAAATAACATGAAACAATCATGGGGGAAGATAAGTTAATTCACATAGTTATGCCACAGTAGACTAGCCCCCTTCAAGAGCTCCCACTTCCGACTGCAGATTGTGCGGCCTCTGGCTATCTAATCGAGATATGCGCCACCCGAGGCATTTGAAGGACTTTGACTTTCATACACGATGCCTGGTGTTTCATATATTATCTCTCTATAGAAATTGCATTGCAGGCACGTGCTCCGACCGAATCAAATAGCCATGGGTAACTTCCTTCAGTAGAATTTGTTAGAAGAAACACCCTAGTCCCGAGCACGGCGCGACATTTTTGCCAAAATTGTTTTTGGTGACGACTGCTGTATAAACTGCCTCAAAATTAATAATAGTAATTTATCTGGGCATGTCATGTATCCCGTCACAGAGAGGCTTACACTGTGACATTTGTTCAGCCGGGGTGAAATAATTATGACAATGAATGCGCAGATGCATGATTCAATGAGAGATCCCCGTTGTATCCCCCGGACTGGCCCCCACATGTTACCTTCGGGTTCTAGACATTAGCTGTAAATTACGCGTACAACCAAATCCCAAACTAACCCCTTTACATTAGGTACTAGTAGTTCGTATTCGTAAGCTTGACCCGCAGTGCCATCTTGCGAACACCTTATGCACTTTACGTAATACACACTAGCTCAGTGTCATGCAGTGCGCACAAACTAGCCTAGTTCAAAATGGCGATCCGCGGTGTAGCATCTCCACACTTTACAACAATATTACACATTGAGGGTTTTATATGGCTCAAACTGATGAGATCAGAGCCGAGATCGATCGTGATCCGCCATGAAAGTATAGTCTCAAAATAACAAGCATGTCTTTGTTCACATGTCAATATTCATACATGGCTGTTTTTAAAAGATATTGTATCTCGCTTCTAATGTCTTTATACAAACGTTAGTTTCTAGAAACAGACACTCTTCTGTTTTCATAGGATTATATTTCTCTTGTCTAATGCAGTTTCATAACTAAGGCCATAGCAAAATATGATAATTACGGGCCATGGTCTTGCCCACGACTTTCGCATCCTATGTGAACAGGGAGCTAAATGCCATGAAACCCGAGCGTGGGAGCATTTTAGCCCTCTCCCCGGGTTCTCTTAAGAACCCTTCAGGCCACTCTTCTATAAAATGCATCACTCTTAAAATAAGCATCTCAGAAGCTAAAAGAAAACTAAATTAAGCCTTGGAGAAGCAAAAGGAAAACAACTAAAACTCGACTGTGTTGTTACCTCCTCTTCCCCTCCGTGACGCTGTTAATCGAAATAAATTTAGAAACATGATTTAATTGCGTCATCATTCGAGATACTTTTTATTTTATTTTGGTGGTTGATTTTGCTCTTGTAATTGCTTCTTATATTTCGCTTCCGAGTGGGTTGGCTGTCTGCACCTTATCTCTCGGGAAGTGTGAAATATAACGATGACTTTCTAGAAATTAAACCAAATGTATAATAACCATATCTAGGTTGTGCCACAGTTTTTGAAGAGTTCTACGTAATAAGTTTTGAAGGGCATTTTTTAAGCTTTGAAAATAAGAGAATTTTCTGCAAATAAACTAAGGGTTTCTGTTGGAAAAATCGACTGAAATTAATGATTGGCTTTAAAGTATTATTACAAGAATGTTTATTATATCATGATGAACCCTTGTGCCTCCAACTTTTAAAATTGTCGAATGAATATGAAAATATGTAACAAAATAATAATATAATTTTAATTAAAAAATTTAATAAACAACCCCCTATTTTGAAGAGACAATTATGCTGATAGTGTACTACTGCTGATACTCCATGTTTTAACGGGGAACAAAAAACAAGACAGACATGGCATAACCACCAGTGACACTTCATCAATAAAACATGACGATAAAACTCACACTTGATCATTCTTCTTCAACCGCCCATATGTAATTCTGTTAGTTACATCAGTACATGGTCCCCCTCGTTTCGTTTATATAGCAAATATCAATAATTGAAGGAAGGAGGTACCCGCTGAATAATCGTAAGCTTTTAATTTTTAGATTCATTTGTTTATTGTTAATTCGACTGAAACGTTCTTGACCTCCTCTGTAACACGTCTTATACGTCTATAATTGGATATACAGTAGCAGTGGCGTAGCTACGTAGGCTCCGGGGGCACACCCCCTTTCCAACAATTTGAGAAATCACAATAACAAACGTTATAAGAGGAAATTGTACAACAAAATCATATTTTAGTACATGCACCTGATTCCCCATTCTGTATACAACAATATACAGAGATATGGACATATTGTAGTTTGTGAAAGAAAAAGGGACCAAGTCATTTTTGTACTTCGGAGATTTTTATGTTTAAAGTTTAGGATCCCCAAACGTATCCCTCTTCGATTTGTTTTATATTATTTTGAAAATGAGGTATAATCATTATCTGAAAATTTGGCATCCCGTCAGGGTAGCTCTAATCTACAAGAATGAAGGTACGTGGAACTCAATTTAACACACAACAGAATACCTAACACCCTTTAATATCATTCTCAGCCGAAAATAAATGGAGGATCTAATGAAGACATGAAAGCTGCGTCACTTCGGTGTGACTAGGGTCAATCAAGATCAGTTGAGGATAGGAAGGGGAGGGGGGGAGGACAAGTAAAGGGGGCAACAATGGGGCAAAGTGAATGCAAAATGGAGGCAATGTCTGTATGCTTGCGTTCCCGTAATATTAGAGAGATCTCGATATGTACGGACGATCTAATGAAGATATGAAAGGGGTGCCACTTTGGTGTGACCAGGGGGTCAACCCAGGCCAGAGGAGGAGGATGGAAGAGGAGGAGGGGTGGACATGAGGAAGGCAAATATTGGGCAAAGAGGGGGGGGGGGGGGTGGGGAGGAGGGGGGCATTTTTTTGTCATCGTGGGAGGCAACATGAACAATGAATAACTCACTTCAGTGTGTGACTAGGGTCAAAACCAAACCAAGGTAGCCGGAGACAGGAGCAAAGATTAAGCAAGGAGGGGGTAAATGGGGGAGGGGGGGGGGGGGGCATTTTTTGCCATTGTGGGGGCACATGAACATTTAGTAACTCACTTTGGAGTGACAAGAGTCAACCCAGACCAAACGAGGAGAAGGAGAGGGAGGAGCAACGAGAGGAGGGCAAAGATTATGAACAAGTTTTTTTTTGTTTTAAACCGTGATGGGTTTAAAGGAGATACGCATGGTGTTACGTAGTACTTATATATATATATATAGTACCTATATATAGGTGGAAAGATGCCCTTTATAGGGGGGGGGGGGGTGGACGCCTTGCACCCTCTCAAGATATATTTGTCTAGAAACTTGAAGACAGGTGCGCCGTGTAATTAAGCTGTCATTCACTGACGGAGAAGTGCATGTCATAGAAAGGGCGGGCGATTATTATTAAACGCTGGCCGTGCAGTTTTCATACGAGGGTAATAATTTGATATCATCTCACTCATTCATCCGCGTCCGAGCCGAAATGAAATGTTGCATGATTGAATGAGTGAATTAAATTTGGGGCAGGCTAATAATCATGTTTTAACTCATCAACTACGGTACTCATTTCCCCTGTGCTATACGCCGATATATTGCTTTATTATTCCAATCGTTTATATACCATACCAGTTAACACATTGAGAGGCGTGTTGACTGTAGTACAATGTAGAATAGACAGTTTCGACTGTATATATTCACAACACCACGATGGTGTAGCCAATTGTATTGTTCATTACTTCACAACATATTAATTCATAGAATCCATTAAACTGCTCGAAGGCAGGTGAAAAGGCAGGTGAATGTCCTCCGCATTCAATGAAAATTACACAGGGAGATACTTTCTATGATAACATGTCCGGAATGGAACAAACTACTTCAGTATACAATCCTAATCCATTATTACATTAATTCCAGAATGTGCTTGCATAAAACTCTTCTGTCCTTGGGATGTACCCACTCTCTCGGCAACGGAATATCAGGAACATTAACCTATCAAATACCAAATGTCAAGTGGAGTTGTGTTTCAATGTACTTGATTGGAAGTCTTATTGCGAGTCCACACTTGACATGCACAGGGTTAAGCCAACGACTTTATACGGGAACCTGGTGGGCGCTGTATCAACTCTATAGCGATTGCACAATCTAGCAGGGCACGGGTTAAGCCACAGACTTTATACGGGAACCTGGTGGGCCCTGTATCAACTCTATAGCGATTGCACAATCTAGCAGGGCACGGGTTAAGCCACAGACTTGAGTTTAGTTGAACAAGATCTGTTATGATCATTTTCTCCTTAATGGATCTCGAATGCTCAGAGCCACGAAACTGTGTCAAGGTTTTGGTTCATTATTCACAAAATATCGTCGGTTTGAATAGGATTATAATTGATTTGATTAAAGCCCCTGGTGAATTCGTGTTTTTTAATTTTTTAAAGCGTCAACCTGCATGCCTTAAATATAGACTGAATAGCTATTTGTATCAGTTAGAACTGTATTTGAAACGTTAAGCTTGAGGAAAATATGTTAAGATATTTTCAGCGTTCAAAGTCACGAATCTATGTCAAAGTGTTGGTTGGTTATTCACAGAAACTTTCATTTTATTGAGATTACCATAAAACACTGATAGTCTGTCCATTTTGACTTTGGACATGAAATCATTTAGATGCATTAATTGTAATACAATTTGTATACTCATTAAATGTGTTTAGATATATTTGAAGTATTCTGAAAATTCACACAAAAACATGAATAAAGTAAGTCTGTTAATTGTTCCTGCAGTTAGTGAACTTTCAATTAAAAAGAGAACAGCAAACATAATTGCCAGATTCTTTTTTGGGTTAAAACAGCCAACTATTTAGAGTAATAACAAAGACATGCTCATAATCCTGAAATTACGAGTTTATTGTAAGATTTAAGACAATAATTAGATGTTGTATTTCATACACTGCTACTATATAGATTCCATCCACTGTTCACTAATATGCATTCTACACAACACACTTATCATAATGGCGTCATCTTCTACAGGTTAAACTTGAGATGAAATGAGAATGCATATCATGTGTCCAGGCGTTTTTGTGTGTTGTGTGTATATTTTGCACATAGAGTTAGATATACTTTGCATAATATACGCCATGTGTGTGTGTGTGTGTGTGTGTGTGTGTGTGTGTGTGTGTGTGTGTGTGTGTGTGTGTGTGTGTGTGTGTGTGTGTGTGTGTGTGTGTGTGTTTGTGTGCGTTTTTGTGATTTTTATGTGTGCATACGTATTTTCAGTGAGTGTTTGTATGTATGTGGTGTCTGTGGTGTATATAATGTGCGTGCGTGTTTCTGTCTGTGTGTTTGTGAGTACACCTGAGCCCGCCAGTATACCAGTGGTCAATCATCGCTTCATTAGCTGGCATTGCCGGAGCCTCCTTGTTTCCCTTATACTCTCACAATCACGTTATGCACGCTCATAATTCTGTTAGCCGCTCGATGCTGATTGTTTTCGCGAAGAGTAGCAAATAAAAAGGGGGTACGGGGGCTACGTCACCCCCCCCCCCCCCCCGTCATCATTTTTGGATTATTGATGCACCCGCTGCTAACCCCTTCAGCCCCGCACCGCCTGTCGAAAGGAAACGTGTACACTGGTATAAGGAACATTTCTTAAGATGTTGTTGATGCTAGCTCACGCCGAATGCACCTGTATGTGTGAAAACTGCCCCCATTGTTGGCCCCCTTTCACTTCGTTTTGGTTTGTCCTTGCGGTACACCAGGGAAGAAAATAGGAAGGGCAAGCAATTTACACATCTTGCCTCATTGCTTCTAGGGATGCGTAATTGCAGCAGTTTCTTTTTTTCTCCTCTTCTCATTTTCACCTTCTGTTTTTTTGCTTGCAATTTATTCTCACTCGCCATTTGCACTTCCATTTTCAGCTAGGTCTTCTTTAGTGTTGTACACCTCTCGTTCGTTAGTATTCATATGGTCAACCCTATTTGGTTCGTTGTGAAGTCCCCCCCCCCCCCCCCCCCCCTCTCAATAGGATTCTTTTTTGTTTCTACTGATGTACATAATTTTGTTTGTGGTACATTATATGTTTCTTATTATTTATGTAAAACTTGTCCAGGTCTTACGTTATCACTGACCCCGATCCGCCTGTTCTTGCTGTTGCAATGATATGAGACTGTAGAAAGTTGATCTCTATAGACAAATTCTAAAACATTTAGTGGCCACTAGAGGTCGGTTGGTTGCTTTATACAGGTGGCCACTAAGACAGGTTTTACTGTAATTACATTATACGTGACATTTCTCTCTTTCACCCTGGTCAAGTTGTGATGTTCTCACACTAAAGCCCACCGGACACCTGTACGATCCGATTCCTATATCCGATGACCACTGCGTACTTGGCCTAAATCAAGACGTGTATTATGTAATATATAGTTCGGATACGAAATCATGTCAATCTTCGCCGGATCGGATCGGATCGGATCAGATCGTGTATTGTACGGTGGGCCTTTCCGTTCTCCGTGTTCCCCTTTGCTCCTTGCTATCCACGTATTCTCATTCTCCCATCCATCTAGGGGCGTAGCGAGGGAGGGAGGAAGGGGGGGGGGGGGGGGGTTCTGAGCTCGAGCCTCCACCCCCACTCCCACCCATTTGTGTGCTTGTTCCTTGCTTTTTAGCCGATAGATTTGATTTTGGAGGCTTTGAATACTAGTAGCTAAAAGCCAAGAGCTGCCGGGGGCTCTGCCCCCTGGACCCCTACCGAAGCGGTTGGAGCCCCCTCCCTTAGATAATACTTTGCTACGCCATTTTCTCCCTCTCCCCACCTCCTTCTCACACTCCCCCTCCCTTTCTCTCTAGTCCATCTCTTCTTTACTGTTCTAATGGTCATCATTAAGTGGTCAACCTTGTTATCTCTCCGCGCTCGCCCCCACGTTGACATTTTCCTTGTTGTTGCTGACTTGTTATAGCCACCACCGTGGGGAGCATTGCCATACATTATGCATCCGTGATTTCGACACACACCGCTTTTTGTGAACATTGTGGCGCTGAAGTATTAACACTCATCTACATGATTGTGGTTCTATGAATGAAAGTGTTGCAACAAGCCACTGTATTTATAAGTATCTATCTGCCCATGTTCGTACATTTAGATCTAGATATGAATGTGTTATGCACAGTCATGTTATAGAAGAGAAGACATTAGTGTGAGCTGTTGCGGTTTTTACCAAATGTTGAGTAATTCCGATGCCAACATTTCTCTTCCATAATTAATTGATTATTGCCCTTTTGTAAAAAAAACCCTTTCTAATTTGTCTTCCTCCTTTGTTCCTTCGATTTCATTTTAATAAAAATGTAATATTTAAATAATCATCACTCAAATGTTTGAGTGTTTTAACATTTAACAAATTAACATTTTCCATTGCTTCTGTTCTAGTGTTTGTATTTATTTTCCTCCTTGTTCATTGGCACTCTTAAAATTTTGCTTTAGTTACAATTATTATGCGGATTGCTCTTTTGGATTTGTATCGAGCCCTTTCAATTTCCTAATTTGTCTTATTATTCTTTGTTTAGGCGTACGTACATTTTTATCTCATTGTTAATTTTCGAATTTACATAACATTTTCCGAGTTCTCCTAATTTACATAATTACTTGTCGTATTTTTTGTTTTTCTTGTCGTGTCATAGCCATGCGTTGTACATGGAGTATAATGTCTAGCTATATTTCCAATCACATATCTCCCCTGTAATGCACACCCCCACGCCTCCCAAAACATTTAACCTTATCACGGCCCGGTCTGGGGGAAATGTACCGATGCAAGGGGCGAAGATAGGAGCAGCCCAGGAGGGGGGGGGGGGGGGGGGGGGCAACGATTTTATATTACCATGGTCCGGTATTCGATTCGATACCCAAGTCATTGTATATGCAATAACGCCTTTGTAATTACTGCGACTGTGGCATTGTTTTGAATGAATAATTATTAATACGATTCGGATAACCCATTAATGAACTTCTTACCCAACAACTTCATATGTAATATATAATATTCAATCTTACAAAAATTGAATACCGGCACTCGTGTAAAATGTATTACTACCTCTATTTGGGTTAACTATATGGGCTAACAAGTGTGTGGGGAGGAGAGGGGCTGTGTTGGGCGGGGGGGGGGGGGGGGGGGGGGGGTTGCAGCCCGTACAATTAATCCAACATCATAAAGCTTAATATATTCTGTCTAAATGAGATTCTACTGCAAATGGTCCGCGATATAGCTTTACATACGAACAAAATGTGTTTGTATGAGTATGTGTCTGTTTTTTACACAGAGGGACGGCAAGACGAAAAGGTTCCACGGAGGGGCTATAGGGGCATTATTGCCCCCCTTTGCCCATGTTGCCCCACCCCATGGCCTTGTATAGCTACGTCACTCTTCTTTGCTTCATGCACGCACCTACGTTTCTTACTGTCACTTTCCCTCGATCCTAAATGTCAGCTCTAATACTTTACCCCTCCAATATTACCAACTGCATCTGAAGCGAACCCAGTTGGGAATGTCATCCCAGCTATATTTGTATTTAGAAAAAGAAAATCTGTATCAACTTGATTTTCACCACACCGAACGTAATTCACAAATCAATGTATTACAATTCTAGTCAGTGTGCGGATAAAGTTCATCATCGGTAAAATACGAAAATGTGTACTCTTGATGGGATTCTATGAAAACCATGTTGTGCTCCGAATTGTATTTTCGTCAAATTTATCAGCACAAACTGAGTATTTTGGTACAATTTCTACTTGCTCAGATCATTATGGTATGATTTGGCCTTTCGATCGAGGTGGTGTCGTATATGAGCAAATAAGAAGTGGTGAATGAGAGAGGATTCAAAATGAAGACTCCCCCTTTTCTCAATTCTCTCCAAGTTGCTTCTCCCTGCAGTGCCTGAAAGGAGAAACTCATAATGTTCTAGTATACGTTATGACGTGTATTCTGAAGTTAACATTTATTTTATCGACGTCATATGTTCTACGTCACTAAAATATATTTCAGCAAATCGCTATTCCTTAAGTACAGTGTAATATTTTAGCGACGCAGATACAATAAATGTTAGCTAATCGTTTTCAGAATACACCCCCTGGCATGTATACAGACAGTTCATGTAGAAGAGTCATCATACGTTCTTTATAATAAGACTGGTAAGAAACACAACAACAACAATATCAGCGCGGGAAAATGTTTTGATCGACAGGCAATATCCGTAAAACCACGTGGATCTTTCAGAAAGATAAAGCGAGAGCGTGAAATGACGCGGACTTATCAGGCAGAGAAAAGGGAGGAGGGAGAAGGTGAAATGACGAGAATTTATCAGAAAGAGAAGAAAAAAGAAGATGAAATGACGTGAATTTTATCAGAAACGAAGACAGAGATTGGAGAGTGCTGACTTGATTACCCTCCAAATAACAATGACCCTTCTTCTTCCAAAAATGTTGCAATACCCAATACTGGCCACCGCAATAAAGTCGCAGGGTAAGATTATAGGTCAGGTACATTATGTTCCATGACAACCAACATACATATGTTTATCAATCTCTCTATGCTTTGGATTGTGTGTACATAATATATGATAGTGTCAAAGGGTAGTCGCCAAACATTCGTCTTTATATATCCACGTCTACAACGTCATTTGACAATATACCTCATGTATGAATGTCGTTTATGATTACAGTGCCATTTTAACCCCTTTATGCATGTTTTCCCGTGGCATTGTGCATGTTTCCTTATAGTAGTCCACAAGGATTCCGTAGTCATTGGGTTAAATAATAAGAATCCTACGTAAACAGGATTGTAGCAGCTCATACGGATATAAACATGTTATATGTGGTGTTTACAATTGGTTTTCGGTGACATTTTGGCGCGCAAATCCGCCAGCGCCAGTCGGTTTCCCAACACGTCAACAAAGGAAACACGGTTTATGAAAATGAGATATGATATGGGACCATTAAACAAAGGGATTTGATGATACGCGCGAGGCCGAATGTAATTGCATACATGGAACATTTCATATTTCATATCATATAGATTTCTTATTGTAGTATTTCGCCCATTTAATAAATTATTCAAAACAGAACGCTCCCATTTTACTATTGGTGTATAGGTAGCATTTCACGCGCAAACCCAGTACATTCTAAGGGGATCCTAGCGTGGCAATCATACAATGAAATATAATATCAGAAGAGTAAACACAGGAGTGGAATATATGCGAGGCCAAATGTAATTCAATAAATGTATATGTTTGTATGTATGTCATTCTGTAGTATTTCGAGCTTTAGATTTTTGAATACATACGAACAAAATATGGAAATGCTTCTGTGCAGTATTTACAGTAGGTTTTCGGTGACATTTTCTGTCGGGCTCCCAGCGCGCCAAGACAGGAAATGTGATGTATGAAATGAAATATAATATCGGGGGAATAAACAAAGGGGGAGAGAAGAAATTCGAGGCAAACTGTAAAATATACTCTCATATTTGTATCGTATTTCTTCTTCTCGTGTATTCTCTAGCTTTCTCTATATTAAATAATTTTATTTTTTTGTTGAACAGAATATAATATCACAACTTGGACTATCTTTACACATAAAGTTGGAATAACCTAAGGGACAATTAAAGTAACTGATTGTCGATGGGCTTTCATTTGCAGAATTCTCACTTCAGCGCGATTTAAAGGAACTACAGCGTCTAGATGGCCTAATTTTCGCAATTCGGCTCTCTATAAGTAATTTTTCCCGACGAAAAAGAATTTAGCAGTCATTTCTCATGAAATCAATCAATTTTGGGGTAATTAGTAAATATCTTATTGTCCTGGAAACGCCCCTTTTAAATCGCCAAAATGTGACGTCATCTAAAGACCGGACTAATGAATTAAATTCTGTAGATGACGCGTCATGACGTAAACAAATGAATTGTCAATCACACGTCGATCACGCCGCCGATTCCGGACGCTAAATGTGGGTGGGGCGTAAACTGGCTGCTAAGTTAGACTTGGCATCAGAAAACTAGTCTTAAATCACTACTGTGTTTAATTTCATGGATTTTTCTTCGGCATACCTATGTTTCAAGTCATCAACTATGGAATAAGTGTCAAAGTACGTTGTATTCTGTAGGTCCTTTAAATGAATACATTAGGCTTAGCACATACTGTACATTCTTGCTATTTATCATGTTTATGAGTAAGTAAAACATAGCACATACCATTGTTTACCAATAAATTGATAAGAAAATGTTCATTCTCAAGATATATTTTTTTTTATTTTTATGAACAAAGATTAAATATACATTTTGATATCTCTCATTCTACAATTCATGATTGACATAAACATACTCCATTGAATATTAAACTTGAACATTAAACGTCAATAATCTTTCCTACTTATGAGTCACGTCAGTAGTAAATAAAGTTACACAAAATGTAGGACAAACCTGACAGGTTATAGCGTAGCTATATATACATTACCTCAAATGTCAGTCAAGTAAGCAGAATTGATTATATTTACCGCGAAAAAAGTGCAAGTTCAACCAGTCGATTGACCGTTGAGTGGTCAGTTTTCTATTACACATGCTAAATGGACGAAACGTACTATGCAATAGCCCAAACTACGACGTTTCTTGACCGTTGAGTGGGCAGTTTCATATTATACATGCTACATGGACGAAACGTTTCATGGATAGTACAGTACTATCCGTGAAACGTACTATGCAATAGCCCAAACTACAATGTTTCTTTAACCGTTGAAGGGTCAGTTGAAAGTTGCATATAATACATGCTAAAAGAACGAGACGTACTGTGCAAAGCCGAACCTATACAATGTTTATCTATTCTTCTGCTGACTAACATTCGTTACCATCATTTAAAATAGCATTTAGTCTTGTAAATAATTATTCGACTGTATCCCTTTACCTGATCCGAGATAATAAGCAAATAATTACCGTTGGTGAAGGCGATGGGACAATCTATCACTTCCGAGGCGAGCTGGATGTAGCTATCTTTCCGAAGCGAAGCTGAGGAAAGATAGCGTATACATTCAGATCGCCGAGGAAGTGATAGTTTGCCATCGCCTGAAACCAAAAGGTGATTATTTGCTTTATATTCCACATCGAACTTAGATCTAGTCTATTAATACTGTACTAGTAGTAGTGCCTACCCCTAGCTAGTCTACTCTAAGTACTCTAATGCCCGGCGCAGACAGAGCCGACTCGACTGGTTCACATCGAACTTAGATCTAGTCTAGTAGTACTACTACTGTAACAGTAGTCTAAGCAGGCCTACCCCTACTCTAGTCTACTCTAAGACTAAGTACTCAGAATGCCCGGCGCAGACAGAGCCGACTCGACTGGTTGTCATTCCGATCGGCTCAGTTTTCAGTGCCTCGCGACACACATTTTGCCAGTCGAGAGACAGTCGGATGCCAGTTGGGGCCGATTCAACACGATAAATCTGCTCCGACCGACCACGGCCCAACTCTAGCCTGATTAAAGCCAGTCGGATCGGGTCGAGTCGGCTCTGTCTGTGCCGGGCTTCAGTCTAACTTCTAAGTCTTAAGTACTGTTACTACTAGGTTTGATCTACTTACCAACAATGACTTGTTATTCCAATTTCGGTAACAGGGTAATTCCAAAAGCTAAAACGCGAAATGTAAACTCCAAAAAAACAGTTCAAAAGTCAACAAACGCGAAAATAGAGTCTCCCCAACACTTGGTCTAGCGCTTTCAAGTCCACGTCAGACAATTCGTTAAAAAGTATGCTTCCAGCATCGCAATAATCTTGGAACACTTTCAGGCTGAACTTAAGTTGTCGCTTTGTATTTTTACTTTCACTCTCCAGTAAAAACGTGTCCATTTCATCCTCATCCAAAAGCTCAAACCTTATGTTTGTGGCCGCAATTTTAGTTATAGTCCCCTTATAAAGTCTGTACTCTCTTACCATTTTGTAACAACCATCTTGTAACAAATTTGGTGGACCATACAAGGAGGAGACATCCCCGGTAGCAAATTGCTGTAACAAGCAAAACGTGAGGGGTATGACCGACTTGTGAGAGTACGGGTAATCGTCCTGGTCTACCTTCTCGTGGTGGGGACTGTTAACCTGTTGTCTAGCACAACAGGGCGAACAGACCAGGGTGGCTAGGAGAGGAGTGTCTCGTCCACCTAGCTTACAATCTGAGCGAAACTGTTTCACAATGGAATTACACACAAACAGCACCAGGGTTAAAGCCCCTGCCTCTACTAACCTGCCAACCCAGCCTGTGGTCCTGCAACAAGCAGAGAACAATGACGCAACAGCTCGAAAGCCTATCGGTACACGTCATAGTCCCCCTCCAGATGGACCAAGAGCAGACCGAACTTTGCCTGGAGGAGCTGCTGCTGATGAACCACCGACAAGGAAAGCACCACTACTAACAACAAAAAAACAGATAGGAATTGGTACATGGAATGTACGGACATTGCTTCAACCAGGAAGTCTAGATGTATTGTTACACCAGCTAAAAGGATTTCAATGGGAAATCATCGGCATAGCAGAAACCCACTGGACAGACATGGGCGACTTCACCCATGATGGACACAGAATTCTATGCTCTGGGAAAGATAACATTCATAGAGAAGGAGTTGCATTGATCCTAAGCAAAACGGCCCAAAATGCCCTTCTTGGCTACAACCCCATCTCACCAAGAATTATCTCAGCGAGATTTGAAGTACAGACGGGATCACTGACTGTAATACAGGTCTACGCTCCAAACACAGCCAACAGCGAAGAGGAAATTGAAGAATTCTACAATCTACTACAAGCAACGATAGAGAAAGCTCCAAGAAAAGACATTCTTATAGTAATGGGTGACCTAAATGCGAAGGTAGGATCAGACTTCAAGCAATGGAACCAGGTCATAGGTCATTATGGACTTGGGGAGGCCAATCCCAGGGGAGAAAAGCTTCTTAATTTCTGTGCAGCAAATGACCTGATCATCACTAACACGCTATATAAACAAAGCAAAGGAAGCCGCCAGTGGACATGGGAATCACCAGACCAAAACACTCATAATAAAATCGATTTCATTATGATCAACAAAAAGTGGAAAAACTCGATTAGTAACGCTAGAAGCTTTCCAAGTGCTGATGTAGGATCGGACCACCAGCTAATTATAACCAACCTACGTCTCAAACTCAAGGCGAAACCAAAACCACAGTACCTGAAGAGGTATGACGTCTTTAGACTAAAAGACCCAAAAACCAGAGCAGACTATGAAATTGAAATAGGTGGAAAGTTTGGCCCTCTGCTAGGAGAAGATGACACAGACGTGGAGAGCCTATGGAAAGAAGTAAAAACGGCCTTCAATGAAACCTCAAAGGAAGTACTGGGATACAAAAAGACCAAACAACAAGAACCCTGGATAAGTGAGGAAGTTCTCCGACTGAGTGATGAGAGAAAGAAAGCTAAACAAGATAAACAAAGCGACCCAAACAAAAGACCAAGATACAACTTCCTTAGCAGAGAAATACGAAGAAAAACTAAAGGCTGCAGGGATAAATGGATACGAGATTTATGTAAAAAAGTGGAAACCTCACACCAGGCTACCAAATCCAAGGAAGTCTACACAACAATTAAACAAATCACCAAGAAATCCACCATTAGAATGCAGGCAGTGAAAAGTAAAGATGGAGAAATTCTAACCGAGATGAAAGACGTTAAAGAGAGATGGAAAGAAAGCTTTGAAGAACTGTACAACAACCAGAACCCAACAAATGAAGAAGCTACCAACATACCACAGATGGCTAGCCTCGATCCAGTCCCAGACATTCTGCGAGACGAAGTCGAATATGCTGTCCGGAAACTCACAGAAGGGAAAGCACCTGGAGTTGACAGCATCACAGGAGAGGAACTCAAAGCGGCTGGACCAACAAGTATCACCATACTCCACACTTTGTGCAACAAAATATGGCAGGAAGAATCCTTTCCGGCTGACTGGGGAAAAGCCATAATAACTCCAATATACAAGAAAAAAGACAAACTCAATTGTGGAAACTACCGGGGTATAAGCTTGCTTAGCCATGCAGGGAAAGTGTTCAGTATTATCCTCCAGCAAAGGATTATGAAGAAAACAGAGGAAGTGCTGTCCGAAGCACAAGCTGGATTCCGTCCAGGACGCTCCACCATGGACCAACTGTTCACTTTGAGACAACTGATGGAAAAGCGCATTGAAAGAAATCAGAGTCTCCTATGCTGCTACATTGATTACGAAAAGGCATTTGACTCAGTCTGGCAGGAAGGTCTATGGAAAGCGATGAAGTTCTTCGGATTTCCTTCTAAATACATAAACCTACTACAAGCACTCTACCAACAATCAAACAGCGCAGTCAGAGTGAATGGTGAACTGACCGACTGGTTTAAAACCACAGTTGGTGTACGCCAAGGATGTGTCCTGTCCCCACAACTTTTTAACATCCTACTCGAAGCTGTGATGCTCTATGCAATACACGACACCACGATCGGCGTAAAAGTACAGGGGCAGCTGATTAACAACCTGAGATTTGCCGACGATATTGTCCTTATAGCTGACAACGATAGAGATCTTCAAACATTAGTTGACCTAGTACATCAAAGCAGCACAAACTTTGGACTGAAAATAAACATTTCCAAAACAGAAGTACAAGCAATAAGTAAACGGCCTCAACTACTGCATATAAACATTGGAGGAGAACAACTCAAACAGGCAGAAAAGTTCACTTACCTGGGAGGAACAATTAGCCAGACAGGATCGTGCTCGGAAGAGGTACAGCACCGCATTGGAAAAGCAATAGGAGCATTCCAAGCACTCAACAAAATCTGGGCATCAAAAGATATACGCAGCTCAACAAAAGTAGAACTATACAAAGTCCTGGTGTTGGCGATCCTGTTATATGGTGCAGAAACATGGACACTAAAGAAGGTCGATGAGAACAGACTTCACACCTTTGAGATGGCATGCCTCAGGCGAATCATTGGTGTGACCAGACTCGACAGGATGAGAAACACACAAATACGAACACAACTGAACTTGGAAGAAACCATCATCAACAGGGTTGCCACAAAAAGACTGAGATACTTTGGTCATATCAGCAGAATGAATCCAAAAAGATACCCCCACATCCTTCTCAACGGAAATGTACATGGCAAACGCCCAAGGGGAAGACCACCTAAGAGATGGATGGACTGTGTCAGGGCAGACTGTAACAACAGACAAATTGACTCCCTGACTAAAGCCACCAGAATGACAGGAGATAGGAAGATGTGGCAAGCCATTGTGAAGCAGAAGCCATCATACATCCCAGCGATGGTATGGACGGCTTAAGTAAGTCAACACAGAACGAGCATGCAAACAGATGTACGATACTACAACAGGGGCGTCGATCTGTTCGGAAAACACAATGCAATTGTTCACAAACAATGCTCGCCCCGCCCGGCCAATGCATTGTGTTTTCCGAACAGCTGATCGACGCCTCTGATGTACAGTGCATAGCGTATGCAGTGTACTACGTATACCGTATGCACAACGAATACAATTTAATTTGTAATTCGCGCGCATAGAGTTATCGCGCCACTTATTGGTATTCAATTCAATGCAACCGCGGAGTGTAGATAGTACTTTTTATCTAGTGAGTGCAACGCACTTTCACCCAAGATATCTACAGAGTGTAACGATGGGCGAAACTATATTTCATCACGTGATTAACTTTTGACCAATCGTAGAGCAAGATTCTTAGTATGTGGAATATAATAACGCATAATGCTACATAATACAAAATGTTTGGTAGGAAAGTATAATTCGTCACTCTGAAAGTTAGGCTAGTTTAGTCCAAATACGGTAATAGCTTCTGCCACGAATCAATGTAAGATGGAAGACGTGGCTATACTTAGGTGTCCAGAGACGCTCTCATATCATTGTAACATTTGAAACCGTCTGAACGTTTCACAATAAATTAGATTCATCATTCTTCAGCATGTTCAGAGTTTGCAAGAATGGATACTCTGTCAGTCTCAAGGTAAGACTAGGGTGGTGGAAGAGATGGGTTTGGGAGACGGGGAAAGCTAGACAGAAATAGAAATTAAAGAGGCAATTAAGGTCGAGAGAGAGAGATAAATATTAAGATTACAGAAACATAACAAGACGGACAGAGAGGAAAGGAGATAACCAACGTATGGTGAAGGAGAAGTGGTAATATGGGAGTTATTGGTGAAAGAGACACTTAAGGTAGAGAGATAAATATTAAGATAGATTTAAACAAAATAAAAACAAGACGGACAGAGAGAAAGGAGATTATCACTGTAGGCATGGTAGGGTGGACGAGGGCTTGTATAATTGTAAGTGTGATAAGGACGTGTGAGTAGTGGTGAAGAGATAGGGCCATGGAACTTTGAGAGGAAGAGAGGGATATGGAGAGAGAGATAGAGGGGTGCGGGGATGGGAAAAAAACAGGATAAGATAGAGGAAGATAGAGAGAGAGGTAGAGAGAGAGAGACAAGGGAGAGAGGCGGAGGGGTTTTGAGGCTGTGAGAGGCAGAAACATAAAATAGGAGTGGGGAAAGAGGGCGAGAGGGAGATGCTCTGTTGGATGGGGGCGGGGATAAATATATGGGTGGAAAGAGACAGAGAGACAGATTATAAACATTACATTGAAACAGAATAAGAGAAAGAGACAGACAGGGGCACAAGGTGAAGACGGAAACACATTTTCCACGTCTTACGGGTAATGACACGAAGGAAGAGTGATTTGACGGTCGAGGCGGGGCGCAGGTGCGACTGAGCGACATGTCATGCCGCACTCAAGCCTAATTTGTTAACGCTTTTCCGCACCTTCACTTTCTCAACATCTTTTTCCTCACATTTCTCTTCATACCGCTTCGTTTTCTGATTATACCCATCACTCTTTTTCTGCTTATCTTATTCATATTGTACTTATTTTCTATAAAAAACTCTTATTTGCGCTTACATACTTGTAGGGTGCGTTATAATATGCTTGATTGTCTAGTCCAAATACAACATGCCAATCTTTATACTTGATAAAATTGTTCATCTCTCTATTAATTCCCGTTTTTAATTTAATGTATCTGTTTATTTATTTAGCTCTATTTATCGCATATTTGTTCCCATGATGTTCAGATATTGATCTGATGTTAGCTAATAATACCACACGAGTACTTGATATGATATTTATGTACATTATTATTTTAGTTACGATGCTAAGTCCCTATAAATTACTAAAAGACTCAGAACCATACACTTCATTTTCCTCATACATTTACCACAAGTTCACAACAATTCTAAATCGATTCACCAAACACAGACTAAGCTAAAGAGGAATCTCATTTTCGAGTTAAAAGCACTTTCGGTTGTGTTTTGATTCCTACAAAATAAATTCCCTGCTATTCTATCTTGCACATCGAAGTATACTAAGAATAGTTTGATTCCGGAAACTGATTTCGATTTCTACTTGTATTTTTTTACCCGAATAAATCTCGATGTTTTTGTCCTTGCTGTCCCCCTGTAAGTTGCTTCCGAATCTCGAGAGAGGAGCTACACGGTCACGTAGTCATGGTAGTAGGCCCCTCAAACTCAATGACCCACTTTCCCTCCTGACCGCCTGACAGATAAATGTGTCGATTCTATCAATCCTTCTCTCATCATCACCACTTTCTCTTTTTCCTTTCTTCTTCATTTTCTCTTGCCCCATCTTCTTCTTCATTTATTTATTTGTACATCCTCCACGATGCACTACTTACATTGCGTCCCTGTGGTTTTATACTTATTAAATGATTTATTTGGTGTTACCCAGGGGGCAAAAGGGGTTTATCAGCTTTTGCCTGTTGTAAAAGGTTGGTCACCAGAAATGGCTTCTAGGACCCTCTAGGATCACAACCTAGGTGGACAACCTCGCGAACTAGCTACTGGAAGTCCACAGGATGAGTTTCAAGAAAACCACATACCTAATGCACTAAATCGTGTGTTTTAGCCTTAGGGGTCATGAATACCCAGTCACACATCTTGCACAATTACACCACAATACACTGCTGATTCCAGCTTGTCTTTCATGGATGTCTTCCCTAGAGTCCTGCGCATCGTTTGATACCAAATTTGAGCATATTGCATCTTTGGTTACTGTGTCACACGTCGTTACAACGTGATACGTCACATACGGACGTGAAATTCGTATACAGCGCATATGTATAAAAGGCAACTTAATTCTTATAAATGAAAAATAGGCTATGTTTCGATCTTTAAAAACGTAATTCGCATTTTAGATAATTACTAAGAGCATGATATAATGAAACTAAGTATGTAAATTAATAAACAATAACAAACATAAGCAATAAAAAACAATGAAATACATAAGAATATGATTTGTTAACCCTTTTACCACGGCAATAGATATACTGCTTCAATAGCTATATACGAGATTATTTTACGGACCGGTCGAGTTACCCCACTGGGCGCGCACAAAAGAACCGATCGATATCTGGTTGACCATGGCATTGTATTCGCTTCTA
The DNA here is from genome assembly GCA_037951105.1 of Echinarachnius parma. Classification (NCBI taxonomy): domain Eukaryota; kingdom Metazoa; phylum Echinodermata; class Echinoidea; order Clypeasteroida; family Echinarachniidae; genus Echinarachnius; species Echinarachnius parma. The sequence goes on from JBAMJV010006161.1 coordinate 145,485, forward strand.
TTCAACCTATAGCGTGAGTTCGCTGGTCAAGTAGTTCACACAATAGAGGCGATCGATATGCATAGTATAGGGTCAGCGAAGTGAAACTCTATGCGAAAACTATGATTCTGGCTTGTATGGGTTTGTATACGAATATCCTGAAATTAGGCTTGTGTATTACCATGATAAAATTGTAATAAAACAATAATCGCGCAACTAGAGTCGGGGAAACTTGATATACATGTAGCCAAGGGTTCAATCTTTGTATTCAGCTAAATTATATTGTACTTACAAGATGCATAAATGTATGTTTATGCAATTAATATAGCCCTTGCTCGGAACCGAGAAATCTCGGTTCCCGTATATGAGTAGGCGCAACGGGGACCGAGAATTCTCGGTCCCCGTAGTGATCGGGTTAATGTAATAATTTGTTTAGATGTGGTTAAATTACTATATCAAATGATACAAAATATATCCACAAAATCACATATTAAGCTTATCGCTTGAATGAGATACACGGGAGGAGGGAAGGGGATGTTCAAAAGACCAGCCTTTCATCAATGGACTCCAGAAATAATTATAATCGAGGTCTACCCACCCAGGTTGGACGAAGTGTGTCTGTAGGCTTACATGACACGTTTTAGGGCGAGTCTCATTCGAAGTCTAAAGGAGTTACATCGTGAAGCTAGCAAAGGAGGTGTAACAGACATGATCATAGTTGGCTCATGGTAAAGGTTGGCCCACATAAATGACTTATATGACCTTCTACAAACACAACCTAGTTGGACTAGCTGCTGGAAGTCCACATGAATTGGAACTTGAAAAGCATCTACAAAAACCCCACTAAATGCAGCCATCTCTACAAACAGAGTTGAAGTGTATGCTCCCTCTATGATGCATCTCCATTCATCCAGCCCACACCATATACTGGTCAGAATCGTGTCATCAGGGATAAAGAGGTTGTAGTCAATGTCAATGACAACCAAACTGTAAAAGAACAGTGGTTGTTGATGCAATGTGCGCCATATGTGACTGGCCATCTCATAAAGGTGAAGCATTTGAAGCAATCACTGAATGGCACGCAAATCTGTTGCTGGAAGAATTTCCTTTCGGTACTGATATCATACACTTTTGTAGGCCAGCCTGAAGTCTGCTGAAATGGAACAATAGGTGTGTCCTATCCAAATGAGCCAAAGTCTATGAAGTCAGTGGGAAATGCGCAGCTCCTGATCCACAGGAGTTTTTCACGATATCAAGCTACCAAAACATACATTTTGAGCTTACCCTGTGAAAGGTGGTGTTATTATGGACTGCTTGAACCTTATCTTGGTCAAAGCCATCTGTACATTGGTGGTGGATTCAAGGAAGAAAGACAAGAGCGTTGTTCTCAAAGTGGGGTCTGCGATGGAGGTTCCTGCCCTTGGATCTACACAACAGGCATGAAGAGGCTGTTACAAGGGTCTTATTGTACACATTCTACAACAGGGTAGTTAACAGAGTCGACAGAGTAGTTATTCATGCCAATGCCACTGACGTCACAAGCACGTCTCACTGATCTCTCAGAGCTGTGGGTGAGGACAGCCCAGAATCGGAACATATCGACACTGCTGGTAAGAAACACCCTGCCAATGCTTTAACAGATGACAGTATCACTAGGACACGAGAACTCACAATGGATGTGTATACAACATCAAAGCAGACCAGTTTAAGGATTCCGATCTGGGAAAACTGAGACTTTAAAACAACGAGCCAACTCTCTTGAAGCTACTGCCTCCTAAAGAGGACGCTTTTCTCCTTTGTCCCAAACGAGCTTCTCATGCCATCATTGATAAAAAATGCGCACATTCCCAAGCCAAACATTCCATCATGTACAGAGTTTGGATAGTCCCTCAATGATGGAAAAGCCTTTCTAGTGTCAACTTCACAGCAAGCCTGGGAAAGACAATATCATGTTGATGTGTTAAATGGTGCCAGAATAACTGTTCCTATACATGAAGAAGGCGGTTCAATGCTTTGGAATTTTTTTTAATGTTTCACCTTTGTGAAAGGACCACTGCTGTTCTTTCTGTTATCCTATGGCAAATCAGAAACATTTGGTTTGGCACTTTGGTTTCCTCTTGTAGAACTTCACTAGGCTAGTCTTCCTACCACTTCACTTACTGCCGGGTTCCTTGAACTCATGCTTTTCCTGTAAAGTCATACCTTTCAAGCTGTCTACCACTAGCAAAAATCAGTGTCATGCGCAGAACTTCATTGCAATTGCCTGGTGCAGCTGTTTTTCTTCTTGAGATTCTTGTTAAGGTGTAGAAGGTGTTGAGCGTCATAAGTCTTGTCTTCTTCTTCTCACTGGAATAAGACCCTGTTAGTGCCTTCAGACACCCCCTTTTCACGTTGGTGAGTTTTTATTTGACCGGAACAGCACATGTTCCTGAGGGAATGTGCTGTGTCTGTGTACGGTTTGGTTTCCACTGCTGCCATGACCTCGACTACAGCTCTTCATCCACTATGACACGACATAGATCATGATGAAGTTGCAGCATATATTTCAACTCGGTAAGAACTAGTAAGAGACTCTGCTTTGAACTTGTCATGTAAGCCTTTATTTACACTTCGTCCATACTGGGTGAGTATAGTCCTCGATTATAATTATTTTTGGAGTCCACGGATGGTCTTGTGACCCCCTCCAACCCCCCACAAAACTACACACACGCATACACACACACACACACACACACACACACACACACACACACACACAGACAAACACACCCACACACACACACACAGACAAACACACCCACACACACACACAAGCACACCTCCTCCGTATCTGATTCAAATTATGAAGTTTTAGATGGATTTTGTATCATTTTATCGCAATCTAAACAAATTAATACATTGACAACTCATATTCTTATGTATTTGATTGTTTTTATTGCTTTTGTTTTGTATTGATTTATTAATTTACATAGTTGGTGTCATTGTATAATGCTCTTAATAGGTATTTCAAATCGAATTAAATTTATAAAGATCAAAATATAGCCTATTATTAACTCTTAAGGAGTTATTTGCATTTCATACATAAGCGCTGTATTCCAAATTGCACGTCCATGTGTGACATATCACGTTGTAACGACCTGTGACACAGTAACCAAAGATGCAATATGCTCAAATTTGGTATCAAATGATGAGCAATACTCTAGAGAAGACCTCCATGAACTAACAAGCTTGTATCACTATGCATTGTGGTGTAATTGTGCAAGATGTATGACTGGGTATTCATGACCCCTAGGGCTAAACACACTATCATTAGGCATGTTAGGTGTGGTTTTCTTGAAACTCATCCTGTGGACTTCCAGTAGCTAGTTCGCGAGGTTGTCCACCTAGGTTGTGATCCTAGAAGGTCCTAGAAGTCATTTCTGGTGGCCAACCTTTTACAACAGGCAAAAGCTGAAATCCTAAAAAAATGGTGGTTTGCCCCCTGGGTATGTTCAAAGTTCTATTTTCTGACTTTCGTCAATGACCGATTTCCAATTTGACCGACTAACAAATAACTTGTTGTTTCTATTAATCCGTCTTTTATCATCACCACTTTCTCTCTCCATTTCTTTCTCCTTTTCTCTCGTCCCAACTTAATCATTTATGCTTCTTCGCACCCAACGCCATTACTTATATTGTGTCCTCAATCTTTTTTAATAATTTATTAAATAGTTAACTCATTGGTCATATCTTGTTTCTGATTTTCGTCAATTACCAAATTTCCCCCTGACCGGCTAACAGATAACGTGTTGTTTGTATCAGCCCTTCTTTCATCACCACCACCATCTCTTTCACTTTCTCCCTCCTTTTTTCTCATTCCATCTCCTTCATTTATTTCCTTTATTCATATTTGTTACCTGTTGTTTAGATATTATTAGCTAGTAATTCATGCATTGCTTCGTATAATGTATTTCTATATTTATGTTTAAATAGTTTTATTATATTTAGGTTTATTTCCTTTATCACACCAATGACAAGAATAGTATACTATATTTCTTTATATCCGTCCTTTCTAATTATTTTCACTAATTTCATTTTCCTTTTTTGAAATTAGTTTCATGTTTTCTCTTATTTTGTGTTGATAATCTGAATGTCTTCTCGTTTAGTCTAAATTGGTTTCCTAATATTTCCCCCCTTACCCGCCCATGTACAATCTAATTATAGTTTTAATCGTATTTTTGTGTTACATTTCCCTTGGTCCATCCCACACACATGGACATCATTTCCCAGTATTCCTCGCAGTGTCCCCTCAAGATGAATGTTCGAACGATTGAGATGTCCACCTGTAATGAGTCATAGCCCGCCCCCCTCCCCTCCCTCATTCCCCCCATCTACCCCCCTCTCTCTTCTTCTGTCTCTCTCTCCCCACATATTTGTTTTATTATATATATTATCATGATTATATACATGCAATTAAATTAAATTCAAATATATTGGTATTCTATCGTCAGAATGGGCTAACAATCAAATACAAATACACTATGTACAAACATAACAAAGAAAATGCCATTAAACAGGTTTATTTGAAATAATGATAGTGACTGCTACACTATTACTTCACTCGGCAAACAGGAATTAATTTCTGTCCATCTTTCATTCTGTATTCTCATCACCTTCATACCTCTTTGCATCAGATCCTTTCCCTCGTTACGTATATGTTTACTTATTTGTAGTTCTACTTTTTCTTAGTTTACTTAGTTTTTTTGCTTTAATTTTATGGAAGATAAAACGTATTGTATTTTTAGAATCTCTCCAATTATCTTCATCATCCCTTTTAAAACTCTCTTTCTCCTGATTTCACGTCTTCCTCGCCTTTTCCTTCTCTCTCATTCGCCACTTACATTTTCTCGTCGTCAAGTGTAGGCTAATGGGGCGGCTGCATTAGGCGCGCATCGTTCTCTGGAGTACATCCATTATCACTGACCAAATCATAGTGTAGAGAGATATAAAAACAACTCAAAACATAACATAGCTACCTGGCAACCAACCGTTATTATTCTTACATGAGCAGAAATAAACCACTTCCTTTCTCTTTCCTCTCTTTTGCTTTTTTCTCTCCATCTAAACCATTAAACAGTGCATCTCTGCATCTATTTATTGCACTGACAGTAACTATCTCTGGTTCAACACTCATCATGCTCATGCCACTGATGTGGAGGGAGATATAAGTCTGTCTGCACTTACTGCGCTGACATGTACTATCATATGATTGTTTCTCCCTCTTACTATATTATAGCTCTATATTTATTTATACGTGAGTACAATAGTTGACCCAGATCGGTAATCATTTCTAATGATTATGGATTACATGGGTCAATATTTGTGGTTTGATTAGTAGGGCAGTGCATGGGGGGAAAGCAGTGGGATGCCATAAATGTGATACGGTGGAAATCGATTATCCGTCAAAGCAGCTATCACCGTACGAGTCGTCTCATCCAGTGCATTTGCGGAGGAGTTATGACTGACCTTAGGGTATGAAGACGGTTTGACATTTAAACAAGCCCTATATCGGTTATAGTCAGGAACTTGCTTTTGTCCTTTATTGTCTTTGTTGTTTGCTGAGCTCACGTGGGATATTTTTGTCTCGCAGACCCGAGGCTAAAACGAATTTCTGATGTATTTTTCTTTTTTAATTGGTTTAAAGATAAACAATTCACCTCAAGGATCATGGCAACGTTCAAAGTAATCAGATATCATGCTCGTAGAGAGTGGCGTTTTCTCATAATTAACATTATTCACAATGTTATTCTTCATTTCTTTTCAGAGTATTTTGGCATGCGTGGTACATTCCTTACGGCAGATGTAGGTGCTTAAGTGGCGGGGATAAGCATTATTTTGGTTAATGCAATACTCTCATTTTCCACCACCAAAATATAATAATTTCGATGAAAACATGTAATATTAGTATTATGATGTAATTGTGTTTTCCGTATCTGATATACTAGAGTTCGTAAATGTATAAGTGCGCACTTCCTCTGGAAAATTAAATGGATAATGCATTTCAATTTATTTAAACCATTCAAATGATTAAAAACATTAACAATATTATATGATAAAAAATACAATAAAACCAGTTATATAGATTTCCTTAAGATATTCTCGCGAAGTATTCAATTTTTACCACACATATACAGAAAATTACTAATTTCAAGATTATTTCCCCAACGGAAAACGAACGCGTGTGCATGATAACGGATACAAGGAAAGATTAAGTTATTATCGAACTTATAAATAAATAAATATTATTCTTGGCAAAGTAAACGCAGAAGGCTATGTCATTAGCTAGAGGAAGTGCCGGAAACATTATTCCTCACAAAAAGGAAATACGGATCCGCGTATCTAAAGAAGAATGCATTGAAAACATGATTCCTCCACAAAGTAAATACACATCCGTGTATCTATATGCATAAAGAAGAATTATTGAAAACATTATTCTTGGCAAAATAAGCGAAGGCGGAATCCCGGGAGTCGGTTTGTTTTGTTGAGAATTCTCTGTTTTGAGATTGTCTGAATCGACGTGTCTGCTGGCGACACTGTCTAATGAATACTTAACGCGTGGGGCGTCTTCCAGAGAAATATCGAATCACCACATACAATGTGGAACATAAGCTTTAAAAGGTTACATTTATTTGATAATTGATGTATCGACACAAAATATGAGCGGAGGCAAAAGTTTGCAAATTAAAGTATCTCAATTATCTAAATGTCATTTCATCGCCCGAATCCTTGTTCTACTCCAGAATCCTTTCCCACCCCCTGCTCCGATATAATTGCATTCATACACAATCGCGTACAAATATAGGTGCATCAATAATATACTCAAATAACAAGCATATTATAATGTAAACACATTAATCAACCCGGACAAATGTATACAGACTGAAACTCATATATGTACATAAACCTAATAAACAAACATACATGTACATATAATACGCACAGATACTGTCATGATAGTCCCAAATGATATTCTACACACACACACAATATTATGGCAACAAACATTGGTAGGAATGTGTACCCCTTGCCTACAATATATTGCATTTCCCTTTAATAGAGTTGTTTCAGACAGAATTTAAGTTGGGCTTAAACTCTTAGTTAAGCTTGATATATGGCAAGCCGTAAGATTTGGAACTTAAAATTGATATGGTAAAAAAAACAAATAAATATAGATTAGAATCAAGGAGATAAAATGTTCTTGGTGCAAATGTCCCAAATATTTGCATCATTGTTTTTTTAAATATATCACAAGGTAACAAATGGCCTACCATAAATTTGCGTTAATTTACCAATCTAGAACCTTTGCAAAACCCCAGGTTCACGTGTTGTACTTGTGAAAAATGTTCTGCAGCTTTCCTTTCTTACTTCCAATAGTACCGTCTCTCTCCCCCCTCCGGACATGGGATAATATATCAGACAGGTTTCTTTGCAATCGCACGATATGCAAAACTGACCTTTTTTCGCCCGCCAAAGGAAAGGAACAGAAAAAGAGAATGAAAGATTTCGTGAAATGTCAGGGTCTGTATATGAATAGAAGTCTGCACGCTTACAACAAGTTGGAACATCATGAAAAATGATACAAAAATGCTTACATGGAAAGAGTAGACAAGGAAGAATATAACAAAACGAGGTAAACTATATACTATAATGAGATGCGTGTTAACGTGGGAGAGTGAATCGGTTGCTATGGTAACTGCATGATCAGTGCCGCTGAATGCAATGCTTGCTGCTTTGGCGGTCAAGTTACGTCGGGGAGACCTATTAATGCCTTTCCCGCTATTTGTGGTTGCTATACATGCAGCAAATCTCAACTATTGCCGCTCCCTTTTTTTAATAGCGCTAAAGGTCAAGTCTAAATGGAGATTCCGTTTTTTTTTTTTTTTTTATAGTATAGACTTTGTTGAAAATATCTCATGTACAAAATAATTCATGTTAAATGTTTTTTTGATGTTATGGAATGGATTTGATATAATAAGGCAAAAATAGCAGACTTCTGTAAAAAAAAAAAAAATAGCACATGTTAAAAACATGTTGTTCTTTGTGTTGATGTTGTGGAAGGGATTTGATACCATTAGGCACAAATCCTCTTACAGTAATCGTATTAACGGCATCTTATATTTAAAGCTTATCATTATATACACCATACATCAACTACTCTATGTTAATCAAATATGCATTAAAGAATATATATATACGGTATATTTATTCTACCCAATATCTCAACTATACATATTTTGTTTCATTAGAAATATATTAGATGAATAGAGAAGTATAAAATGAACGTAATACTTAACGCTAAATTAATTTGTTCACTTGCCCGCAATTGATGATCTTTAAAATGCTTAAAAAACCGACCATGTTAAGTACGCATGCATTAAACAATACTTTTCTATTTAATATAAGTATCCACTTGATGCATATCAGCAATTTCATGATGAAGTAATACCAATTATAATCCAGATAACCATTTAAAAGCATAACAAGTTATTATGAGACATAGGTCTGCACATAATGAAAAGTCATACACAAGATAAATAGTTCAAATTAGGTTTTTTACCCCAAAATACACATTGTGATAATAAAAAAAAAGGTTCATATAACGTACATTTACGGTTATGCTGACAATTATCCATTAGTCACTAAAAAGTAATTTCATGTTACTCACGTTTTTGCTAAAAGCGTCCGGAGATAGTGTTACGACACGCTTCACTTCCGTTAGATAAAAGTGAATGAAAACGGAGAAAGCAGAACGAAAAAAAAAAGAGTCGACTTCAAAGTAGATCTATATAGAGTAGTGTAGAGACTGGTAACCGATTGCGGGTACAGAAAGGGTGTTGTATCCCGTCCACAGAGTGTCAAAACATGATATCCTTCTGTCTCCGGCTGTAAATCTGTATAAAGAGTAGGAAGAGAAGAGAGGAAAGAAAACAGATAATGATTTAGGTATTGCAGAGACATTCGTGAACATTCTTGCAAGATTAACATCATACCAATTCATTATTAAGTCTTTCAGAATCATGCGTGACGTATCGTGCAAGTAATATGCATACATTATTTATATTCGTCTAGTTCTATTCGTAAAGATTTGTGCAAGAAACGCACACATCCTGTTTGAAAGTACAATATTTGTGGAGTGTAAAGCGTTAAAATTGAGCAATATTACCCTACGCTATATTATGCGTTATACAAGCATTAGATTTCTTAATCGTGTCACGTTCAATTCGTCACACAGCCATCACGTGCTGACGTATTAACGAGAAATATTAATGGGTAAGAGAAATGGTAACATATCTAGCCTAAAGTAATGCCCCCTTAAAAAGGGCACCTGGAATATAACATCGCTATCGGAAGCTATTCTCAAAGGTTGCACGACTTCCGAATAACTAATGACTAAAATATGATAATTTGCAGTGATTCTAGAACAAAGTCGTTATAATAATTTTGATTTCAAGTATAACCCATTCCCTCCTGGAAACTGATGGATATGCATAATCCATATTGGAATTACATCTTCACAAAGCAATAGGTCATTTAGGAGCAGCTGATGCGAAGTATAATTAATGGTCCGTGTCTGGAATGAAATAAAACGCTCGCAGAGAGTTTCCTTATAACGAAAATGAATAATTTATAACCATGAGGCCAACCTTAAGTGGGTAGTACAGTTTTGGTAAGGCTGAACTTTAGTAACCAAACTTGGACTGTAACATTATAAACTAATGGTTATAACTCCACCATGCTCGAAGTTTATTCTGCCATTAAAATTGTATGACTGTTCTCTCAAATTCGACACTCAGTTTTTCATTACCTCGCAAACACATTGTGATGAGCAGCGCCCTCTCTACCAAAACTAAACTACCCCTTTAACATAAAAACTGCGTCCTTTGTAGATGAAAATGAAACCGTCATATAAACATATCAACAGGCGTGAGGAAATAGACAATATTATCCGTATAATATTTCATTATTACACCATGCAACATCGTCACGTTCAAACTTATAATGAGCAATTTATTTATGTTCGTTTTTTTAGGCTATAAGAACTTTTTTTTTGCTTTCTTTCCTTTGAATTAATCTCATTTTGTCAAATAAAAAAATGAAACTGCACAAACCAAAGCGTATTACAATACAGGCATTGTTCGATCAGAATGGTACCTATTAAAATGAAAATAAAATAAAAAGTAGACATTTTGTGAGGCTATCAATTTCCCAACATGTTAAATCAGTATGTCTCTGCTCTATTTCATGTTATTTTAAGACTACAACGGTCAGTTGAAAACTAAAGAAAGATACAAGAATGCAAGATGTAGGTGTCAAAAAAGCATTGAGAACAAACTCGGAAGCCGAGACGCATCGGAAGTAGAGGTGAATGGCTGATGACGTCATGTCATGTTAGCTGAACAGTACAGTGTGTTTACATCTACCTTAGATCGTGCAACCAGTGGTCGGTCGCACAAACTATACCGCGCATACCACCAAGTGCTAAAGTCAACGTTTGCTTGATACTGATTGGTCTGCATGCATGTGTTACGGTTATAACTGCATGTTGTACATTCACATCAGGGTTAGATAATTATTATATTGTCGTGCGAGGTAGGTGGCACAAAATGGTAATTTGACGGAATCAAGCGCTACAGTCAACGTATACGCGATGGTGATTGGTGTATAAAGTATATACAATCTAATGTCTTGATATTTGTATGTTTTAATACACACAATTTTGTGTGATTATACCTTTGACACTCGGCCTCCCTGCGAGACACTAGGCCGTTAATGGCGGATGTCGCCCCCGCGATGACCGGCTATACATCCCACGCACTCAATCGCTGACGAACGATCGTACCCCCCTGCCACTCGATTAAGCCATTTCTCGTCTATCATGTCTATATTACTTCCTTCACCTTACCAACTATCACCAAGTAAGCCTATCTATAACCAATCTCGAGCACTAAGAACAAAATATTGTGTGTAGTAATTCAATCCGTCTTTTCGTTGCGCGGCCGAGAGGGGCTTAATCGGCGTCCTTTATATTACTTTCCTCGCCCTTTTAAACTGTCATAGTTTAGGTCTACAAACCCTTGTGGACAGTGGCGTAGCTACGGGAGGGGGCACAGTGGGCACGGGGGGGGGGGGGCGTACCCCCAATAATTTGATGAAAACAACTAATCAACAAACATAACGGGAAAGCCTGTGTCAAAATCAACAAATAAGAAATAGGTGTGCCCCCAAGGATTCGCGTGCCCCCTTCCAGTCTGGCCATGTCACGCCACTGCCTGCGGGCAGTAACAGTGCACGTACCAAGGATTTAAACCGTCGCTCGGAAAGTATATATCATCCTTGTAAAGAATTGCACGTAACACTAGTAGATCAATTGGCTGTTCAGCTCCTTATTTTTCTACACACTTTTCTTTTGTCCCGTTGTCCTGTAGCTTAGCATTTAGCGTTTGAAATGCACACTGCCTATAATACGTCAGTTATATTATCATAGTATAGTATAATGCACCTGCTAAAAAAAGCACGAACATAAATTATGCGTATTGGACCTAAACTATAACCTTAGTCATGAATTAACTTAGGATGCATGTAATGTCTTCTCAAAATGAATCTGTCATGTTTCAATTTCATGACGACGATTGACAAATCGCATATCAAAATAAGATACATGGGTAGTGCGTCTGTGTTTAATCTGACCCCATTTTTAGTTTATACATCAATTTATTATCCCCGGAGCACAATGGCGGAATTAATAACCGGGTTTTCCGATCCAGTTTCAATTGTGAAGAACATTTGCCTCCCTCCATCTGATTTATTTATTACATTAAAGTCATGTTTAGAGGGGCACTCAGCATCAAGAACTTGCTTGACCCGATTCACTCTCTGTATATAAAACAAACCACGTAGAATCTCCACAGGAGAATTAACATATTGCGTACATGAACCTGTTGGGTCCTGTAATAAGTTGATGGGCTTTGCGAGATTGAGTAGGGAAGGGGTTAATCATTTAACATGTGTTCCGGTTATCATGGTTATATCTATTGCTCTCACTCATTCTCTCCATGTTTCCGCCGCTCCACAGAATAGAGACGATATACTCGAGGTAATATGAAGGATACAGAATAATGTGGGTGTGTGTGTGGGGGGGGGGGGGGGGGGGGGGGGGCGGGGGGCGCAGGCAGTGGCGATGCCAGAATAAACACAGACGACGTGGGGTGGGGAACAACAATGAGTGGGCAATGATTCCATTGAGGACTCAGTCTGCATGCTCTTCACCCCCAAATAAATAGATAACTGCCATTCTGTTCGAAATATTAACATTTTATTTACTTTCCCTCATATAGGGGCAATTATTCACGAGAGAGGATGGTGGGGCTACGCCCCCTATATATGTTATTACTCGAGGGACAGTTTAATCGCGTCCTTATTCATGTTATTTGGTCATCTCTCTTCGTATCAATCAACGAGCCGGACACGGGGGACGGTCGGCCATAGTGAAGGAGGGGATACTGAGAAAAGGAGCGGGAGTGAAAAGTGGAGGATGAATGATGAGGAGGATGGAGGGTAATGGCGAAAGAGAGAGAGAGAGAGAGGGAACGGGCTAGAGGGATGGTAGAGAGAAAGTTGGAAATTATGTGATTAGAAAGAAGATGGGAAAAACATGTTAGGATGTAAAAGGAGAAGAAGAGCTTACATACAAAATGGGAAAACGATGGTTAAAGAAAGAGAGAGAGAGACGTACTTATACGATGTGGGGTGAATAATGATTTGAAAGAAGAGGAGAAAGAGGAAGTTAAAGAGAAATGGGACACTACTGATTAACAAAACATGTGGAAAGCCGTATTTATTGGGCAGGGAGTGGGAGTAAATATGATAAGAAAGAAAAGGGGACAGATGATAAAGTTATGATGGTTAAAAGAAAGGGGTAAAAACGAATTTATTAGAGAGAAAGTGGTAGATCAGATAGTCCTTTACAGAGAGAGGGTTAGAGGGAGTGAGAGGTAGAGAGACGGAGATGAGGAGATTGTTCTAATGAAAGATCCTTGTCAGCCATCCAGCACGGACCTTCAGACTCGAGTGTTTACCTAATGGTATTATTCTTCATCTTCCGCCCGTCCCCGCTCCGGGACGCATCCCCCGGCAAACAACAGGACGACATTGCTTTCATTACCCCCACCGATGCATCACTCAGTAGAAGTGGATGTACCATGGGGGTGACAAAGGGGGTATAACGACCCCATGCATGAATTATTGCCCCCCCCCCCCACCCACCTCCTTACCCCTAGGCATCTACCCGCCTGTGGGCCAACAGAATAGAAACGCGTAATACCAGTCAGTTTGTACGTACTCCCCTATATGAGAATACTGTCTTGGTATCCTGTGTTTGGCTGAAACTGGATTCGCCGCTGATGATCACTCAGTTTTAGTTCTTTCGCTTAATATAACTGAAGAGATTTGGTATCAGAAGGCACTTCATTCACATTATTGAATGTTGAGAATAAAACAAACTTTTTTCATCCTCAAGTTTACACAAATGAAAATGCAAATACAAGTTCTGTGGATCATCATTTTACCCAATTCTCATCTAAACGACACGTTAGTTGCATTGCTAATGGAATCAACCTTTGAGAATCGTTGATTTGTGACAGAAATGGAGTTACTGCCTTTCAGAATTGAGCTCTTCAAATAGGAACAACCTGTTTCTCTACCGACTTAGCGGAGGAGTGTTTATTATGCACACACAACTGATGGCTCCTCTCAACTCACTTTAGCATGTCATCCTTCTTCTCCTACGCGACCGCATCCTCCACTAATCGCCCCCTTCATTCTCTTTCTTTCTTCCTTAACTGCACCCTTCATCCTCTTTCGTCCTCCTATATAACTGCACCCTTTCCAGCCGTTAGTAATGTCCTTTCTTTCCTCATTTTTCTTAGTACCCAGTATTAAGCATGTTGAATATTGAATGTAAATGTATTACTTGTTTTCTATGTATGCTGTACATATATACTTTCATTGAGATTTGTTATAGATGTAATTCATGTATTCATTTTATGACGGAAATAAAACAAGTGTCTTCATCCCCTTTGTGCTTCTTCAAGTCCAATTTTCATATTCACTATTTGTGTTGGTCTCATATTGTCTTTTCCTCCATGTTATCTTACTGGTAAAGCATCTAATGATATGACGTTCTTATATCTTCCTTTTCTGGTTTCTTTATTCCATTGTTCTTATTGTTCATGTAATTTATGTTATGTCTCCTAGTATTCACAGTCTCTTCTTGAAATACTCAGCATGGTGGTCTTTGTACTATAGTGAAGCTGTATCGATAGTGAAGGTATATTAAATAATTTTTTCTGTTTACTGGACATCGCGTTAACGTTTATTACACATTTATTCCCCATTCTGAAATTATAGCTAATGAGGTGTCTTCCACAAGGGTAGTTAATGAGGTCCATCGTCCTTTCCACAAAAAACAACAACCTTTGATTATAAAAAGTGGCATTAATTTTGGCGATAATTTATAGTATAGGCACAGACTTTTATCGGGCCGATTTATTTTAAACCTGGACATTCTACCATTATTAACGATGATAACGCATGTAAAGGGTGGTGTTAATTTTGGCGATAATTTGAAGGTTGGCACAAACCTTTTTTGATCCGTTTTTTTTTGCCTGGACATTCTTTCTGCCGTAATGAACAGGTTGATTGGGAAACGGGATGGACCAAAATTGTAGAAACACCATCGTCGGAGAGGTTTGAAAGAAACGAACGTGATGACGAGGTTGTTTTTGTCTAAGTACTGTTTTTTGTGTAATCGTTACATGCACGGTGTGCCTATGTTCCGTATGTGGTTGAGGGTTTGTCTATCTTTATGAATGAGGACAGTTCACAGCATAATATTCATGGAACAATTACCGTCTAAAGGTATAGTAGTATATATGAGTCCCCGTTGTTCAGATAATGAAGTGGAGGGAAGTCTTATTCGCTAAGGCGGCTAATAAGTAGGACAATTAACGCCCAAGAGGTGTCCTCAATTATGTAGTAACTGTTATAATTAGAATGTGTGTGTTCTGTTCGTGTGTTTGTGCATAGGCCTTGTTAATGGGTTGATGCAAATGGCGGGCGGTCCAGCTAATTACAAGTCTTTTAAACCACCGCCGCGGGGAATTACAGATAATGTGCCAACTAATTTGTGGCCTAATTAACATTTGTTGTCACTGTGTATGCATATTTGTTTTGTTTTGTTTTGATGGAAGTATACGTGAACGTTGCAGCTGTAAATCATTCAACTGTGGCATCATTAACATGTTTTTTCATATAACACTTTCGTTTATGTTGTATGTTCACTCGAATATGTATACTACTCGCTTCAAAATGCCATGGATTCTTAAAACATGCATTGAGATGTCTGGGGTATCAACACAAATATCAAAAATAATAATAAGTAATAATCATATATAGACAAAAGACATACAATTTTGTAGTTGCATGGGATAAGAAAATAGCTAATACGGTATCCCATTCTGCAAGTTAAAAAAAAAAAAACATTCGTTTTGGTTTTCAAGTATGTAACCCTGGTAACCTTCACGCTGTTAAAATTGCATACCAATCACCTATATAATTACAGTCAGCATGCAAGTTGAACAATTTCCATAGCTAGACATCAGCCAAGGTGGCCTATATATATACCGTTATACAAGCACGTATGATCACTCATATTCCGCCCTCGATAGATATGTTTTTTGGTTAATTATTAAACTTGGTAAGTTACAGTTTTAGTTTATTTTCAATAATTGAGTGAGCCAGTACAACAGCTTCAATAGCCCGAGGATGTTATTCTAGACACCATGTTCTATAAACCGGTCAATAAAATGGGATATAACCCCAAAGATAAACTGTTTTCTGTTGGATTTTCCTAAAGATAGATTTGGCCTGAGGCTATCATCTATTGACGATCGTTCTAATGGCATCTTGGCTAGATTTGATCGTTGTTTGTGCTGTACAATGTATTATGTTTTTGTTTTTTCTCCCTAATGGTTTCTTGGCTATAGATTGTTCGTTGTTGTTGCTATGTTGTCTGTCACACGTCTGCTCTATAATGACCCCAGCGCTAATGCATTCAGCGAATTCAAACGAGAAGGGTCCACAAATAGCAAATGTACAGCCGTTAATGTGTGTCATTTATTTTTCCGATGTTATTCTCAGCTAAAAACCCATTAGAAAGGAATGGAAACGGGAAATAATACGTGGCAATTCACCAATTTCCTCTAGGATGGCGTTAAGTGCATTATCCTACAGTCGGGCGTTATATTTCCGTCACTGATTTTCACATACTGTTGTTGTTGTTGTTGTTGTTGTTTCCATGTTAAATTGTTTTACTTCGGACTTAAAATAGGTTTGACAAATATTCATAGCTATTTCTGATAACGATCGGATGCGATGTGAAAGTAAATATAATAAACATTTCATTATCCAAGCATGACTGAGAAACAATTTATATAAAAGTGGATGCATCTTCAATCCTCCAGTGTTTTTTTTTTAATAATGATGAAGAGACATTCGACTTTCTTGTAATCGATATTCTTGACAAAACTCGGATTAATAAAATATTATAGCTTGCACTTATGTCTTCGAATGCTAAGTAATGCCATTATTTTGATAATAATTTATTATTCGCAAATTGGTAGTATTAATTGGTAGTAAAAGATTAATTTGGTACGTGTTCTTCACATTCTCCATCATTGTTAGAACAAAGGGGGGGGGGGGGGGGGTGGGGGGAGACCAATCAAATCAGTAGAGAATTAAATGTATTGATATTGCAACAAGTTGTAGGTAATACCAAAACCAAACTTATTTATGATTATCAATCAATAGTATGTAAAACTCCGTTACTTCTCTCTTTATATCGTCTACCAGTAAATGCACTTCCCTGTCCCTGTCACGCCTGTACCCTATTGCATAATATACCGCTACTTTCACAACGTTGCCTCTTGACCTGCTTCGTGCTACAGTATTTATATGAATTATGCCTAAATGTTCTGTTCATTTTGTTCCGGCGAGTAATTATCCCCATTCTGACTCACAGGCCTTTCGTTATTAGTGCATGTACTTAGATTATACCGTAATAACCGACACGGCCCCCGCACCCCCATCCCAACTCGCATCCTAATTATTTCATGAAAAAACGCCGCTCCATTAATTCCAACAGGCCGCATTTATGGTGATAACCATTTAGCTTAATAACCGTATCGTACCATCACATGCAGTTGTGACATTCTACTTCAATCACAAAATGATGCATATAGTACGTAACTGAACGTCCGCCCTCGCCGTACACACCGTTCCATATAGTAATATAGATAATGCAGTTAAAGGGATCGATAGTCACATTGTCGAAATCCACAAATCCACTTATCCAACGGTTCTTATATAAATCGTTGTATTCGTATATGACATAAACTTAGCATGACATTTTCACACATCACTCATTGGACATCAGATCACGAAATACAATTTTTGTTATCAACCCTTCCTCAGTTGTTGCACATGCCAACAAAGTTACTACACTGTTGGTCATAATGTTGGAATATTTTTTTTTTAGATCCAACTTTATTCTTTTTGCTGTTTTTTGCGCCGAATGAATCATTTTAGACTATAAATAATCATTACATTATGTTTCTAAACTACCAATATACAATACATGGTTGCATGAATTTGCATTAATTAATGTATTCTTTTGTTTTGAGCTTTGCAAGGCAGGACCTTTGATGATTGGCCCCTTTCCTTCTTTAAAGCGTATGTCCAACGAGTCATTGTTATGGGTCATTTCTCAAAGTTGGCCGTGATATTTTCAACCAAAATTGGAGCAGAGGCTCTCGAGGCCATACCCAGTCCAATGCCATTGGCTACCCGCCGAACGATGCTTGTGCTCCACCAGGAAAGAGTGTCAACAAGCAATATCCACTATTTCGTTGGACCATCGCATGTTAAGGTCTGTAAAGTCCTCAGATGTCATCGAGAGAAGGGTCAATTAAAGCCAAGATTATCTCTAGGACGTCTAAGATTGACCACCAGGATAGATTATCGCAAATTGCTTAACCTGTGCCGTAGAAACCGGAAATGCCAAAAAGGAGCCTTCGCCGACTATGAAGAAAACACTATGGAATCAACGCCTTCCGCCAAACTGTACATCAGCAATCCCTCTAACATGGTCACATAGCAAGACAAACTACCAAGTGTCCACCCAATACCATGTAACCGAGATTTACCGGACGTCCCTGGACTAGGGAGCCCAGAAGATTTCCGCCTGGACACTAGAGATATGTCATCTTAATGGGTACGAGCCATAACATCCTTGACCGAACAGATGGAAGACAAATGGTTCGCCGATTACGTGGCGATAAGTTCCAAGTTGTCTGCATTCACTAAACGACTTGAGTTTGTGACGTCCCAACAGTGGTATGGCTCGTACCCATTAAGATTACATATCTCTAGTGTCCAGGGGGAAATCTTCTGGGCTCCCTAGTCCAGGGACGTCCGGTAAATCTCAGTTACATGGTATTGGGTGGACACTTGGTAGTTTGTCTTGCAATGTGACCATGTTAGAGGGATTGCTGATGTACAGTTTGGCGGAAGGCGTTGATTCCATAGTGTTTTCTTCATAGTCGGCGAAGGCTCCTTTTTGACATTTCCGGTTTCTACGGCACAGGTGAAGCAATTTGCGATAATCTATCCTGGTGGTCAATCGTAGACGTCCTAGAGATAATCTTGGCTTTAATTGACCCTTCTCTCGATGACATCTGAGGACTTTACAGACCTTAACCTGCGATGGTCCAACGAAATAGTGGACATTGCTTGTTGACACCCCTTCCTGGTGGAGCACAAACAAGCATCGTTCGGTGGGTAATAATAATAATAAATTAGACTTTTAGAGCGCCAAATCCACTCTGAAGAGTGCTCAAGGCGCTTTTTAAAGAAAATTAAGAATCAAACAGAAAGGTTTTAAGGTGAGACTTAAAAGATTCAGAAGTGAGGCATAACTTTATATGTTCAGGAAGCCTGTTCCATAAATTCGGAGATGAATAAACAAACGATCTTTCCCCCAGGTTTTTGAGACTTTGAGAGGAACTAGAGAACTGGAGGTGGATGAACGTAATGATCTTGCAGGGGTGTACCTCTGAATTAATGAAATTAAATATTGGGGAGAGGAGCCATGGACACAATGAAAAGTCAATAATAAGATCTTAAAAATAATACGTTGCTTTACAGGTAACCAGTGTAATGATCTCAAAATGGGAGTGATGTGAGTGCGCTTGGGGGATAAAGAAACTATGCGAGCTGCAGCATTTTGAAGCTTTTGAAGTTTGAGCAGCTGGTTCTGTGGAAGGTTGAATAATAAAGCGTTACCAAAGTCGAGACGGGAAGAAATTAAAGCGTGAACTAATTTTTCTGTAGCTGTCCGGGACAAGTACTTCCTAATGAACCCAATGTTTCGCAGTTGATAGCGAACTGATCGGCAAACAAGAGAGATGTGGTTAGACATAGTCATATTACTATCAAAAATAATGCCAAGATTGCGACAAGAATTTGAGAGATTGACGGTGAGATCGGAGAATGAAACAGAATCAATATGAATTTTACTGAGTTGAATTTTGGAACCGAAAAGAAGAAATTCACACTTGGCTGAATTCAGCTTGAGAGAATGTGAAGTCAGCCAGTTGTGAACATCAACCATGCAACATTCAAGGCGGTGAATAGCACTTTCTGCTGCCAATTGATTTGAATTAAAGGAGATCATGAATTGGATGTCGTCAGCATAAATATGGTACTTTATGCCATGCTTTAACAATACTTGTCGCAATCCGGTCAAATATATCGAGAAGAGGATTGGCCCACCCACAGAGCCTTGCGGAACTCCGCAGATTAGCGGCAGAGCTTCCGACTTGCTACCATTGATGCAGACCATTTGTGAATGGAACGAGAGATAAGACTCGAACCAATGGAATGCATTACCCTTAACACCTAGAGAACTAAGTGTGTTTAGGAGAATTGTATGGTTGACCGTGTCGAAGGCGGAGGAGAGGTCGATCATCAAAAGGGCCGTCGATTTGCCGTTGTCCATTCCTTGGAGAATATAGCTGGAAACATCAACAAGGAGTGTTTCGACACTGTGATTCGGTTTATAACCCGATTGGAAAGGGTCGAGCAAATCATTAGCCAAAAGGTATTCTGACAAACGAGAAAACACAATCCTTTCAAGGATCTTAAACAAAAAGGGCAAGTTTGAGACCGGTCGGTAATTTTGGAGGGAATTGTGATCGAGAGATGGTTTCTTTAACAGTGGGGTGATATAAGCAACTTTCAGAGAAGGAGGAACGTATGCCTGTTCAATACTCAAATTTATCAAATGGGATAGAACAGGAGCAATTAAAGTGGAGCATTCTTTTAACAATTTTGTGGGAATCGGATCTAGTTGACAGGACTTAGGGGGCAGTTTACGCAAGAGTGACATGATCTCGACGGGCGAAGTAAGTTGGATTGAATCGAATGATGAAGAAGTGAGCGGGCGGTGTGGTGACTCGTCCGGGGCTAAACTGTCGCAGATCATCTTGACTTTAGTCTGGAAGAAGTTAAGAAATGATGACGCCATTTGTGAACTGTCGGAGTGAGACGGAAGAGGTGACGACTGTCGACGATTTAGTAATCGATTGGCCAATGAAAACAGTTTCTTGGAGTCATCATGGCAGTCCTCAACCAGTCCCACATAGTGAGAGCGCTTAGCCTTCGTCACAAGGTGATTAACGAGGTCGCGTTGGGCATTAAAGAGTTCCCTGTCGGTGTGGAGTTTAGATTGCCGCCATTGCCTCTCAAGCCTTCGTCGTTCTTTCTTCTGAGCGCGAATGTCACTGTTGTACCACGGAGAATCGGCACGAGTTCGGACCTTCCTTTCTTGCGGAGGTGCATGCCTGTCGAGAATCCTTCCCAGTTCAGAGTTATATCGCTGTACAGCAGGCTCTACACTCTCTGTCCTGGGGGTAATGATCTCTGCTTCGGTAATGTCGTCCGCAAATGTCCTCATGTCGATGTCCTTGATGTTACGACATACAACCGTTGACTGGGATCGACTAGGCTTGGGAAATCTGAGCTTCCACAAGATGGCAGAGTGGTCCGAGATACCAGGTGTGACTCTAGGTTTCGTCAAGTGGATACGATCTCCAGAGTTCCGAACCATGACTACATCAAGGATGTGGCCTCTGTCGTGAGTTGGAGAATCAACTAGTTGAGTGATGGCATGACTGCTGATAAGATCATTAAACTTTTGTGTGTGAGGTGAAGATGTATTGTCTAAATGAATGTTCAGGTCGCCAGTAATGATAAAAGGTGGAGTTCGATACAATCTTCCATCCAGAAAATCAGAGAATTCCTCCAGGAATTTGGAGAAACTATGACCACTAGGTGGCCTGTAGATTACAGAGATGTCCATGCAGGTGACATCGTTGGAGATAGTTGCTGACAAGCATTCAAAACTGTCATATTTATCAAGCGGCCTGGTGACGACTTGCAGACTGCTTCTGTGAAGAAAAGCCACACCACCGCCACGCCCATGGACCCTAGGACAATTCTTGAAAGTGTAAGAGTTAGGGCACAAATCGGCCACAACTGCATCATCATCCGAGGTCAACCAAGTCTCGCTAACACAGACAAAATCCAACTTGTGATCTATAACAAAATCCTGAAATATGGTTGATTTATTACGTAGAGAGCGACAATTAATACTCCCGAACTTAAGATATTCTTTAAAGCGATCCTCCTTTCTCTTACCCCGATGTGTTTTCCGCCCTCGACACGATCTACCAATCCCGAGAGACAGCAGCCGGTCCCATACAACATGATTTTCTTCCCGCCAACATCTGGTGGAGCAACCATCCCTAACAGCAACGTTAAGGGAATGAAGTGTCAGACTATCGTAGGTGTAATGTGAAGTCAGAGAATCAACGGAAAGGTTCGATCCACCAGAGGAAGGGCCAGGATTGGGGCTGATGTCTCCCGAGATAAGCAATAAAATGCGAAATCTAGATACAGAATTGGCATACCGCTGAATGGGCAAACCAATGTACTTTCCCTTAGGGTAGCCAATGACATTGGACCGGGTATGCCCTCGAGAGGCTCTGTGCCAATTTTGGTTGAAAATCTCACGGCCAACTTTGAGAAATGACCCATAAGGATGACTCGTTGGACATACGCTTTGGAGAAGGAAAGGGGCCAATCATCAAAGGTCCTGCCTTTCAAAGCTAAAAACAAAAGAATTCATTAATTAATGCAAATTCATGCTACCATGTATTGTACATTGGTAGTTTGGAAACATAATGTAATGATTATTTTTAGTCTAAAATGATTCATTTGGCGCAAAAAACAGGAAAAATAATAAAGTTCGATCTAAAAAAAAAATATTCCAACATTATGACCAACAGTGTATATCCCTTTAAAGCATTGCACACCACGTCCCGGTAGGTAGTGGGTTACTTGTAACTATCAGACCATAACGTTTCAGGACAGATTATAATCTAAACGGGTAGCGCTCCCATCGATGCATACGTAATGTGTCATTTGCGCAAATTAATGCCATAAAGAATCATGCTAATTAATACTTGGAAATATAACAAAGCTGTCGGCAGCTCTTTGAATTGAATGTGTGAAAAACAACTGAGCTAGAAAGTTTCACTCCGATAGACATGACAATTTGTAACACCAAAATGCCAGTATAAAGGCTACAGGTTCATTGGTGTTGGACAAGTATAGTGTTTCAAGTTGATCTGGATCACAGTTTGAACAAACTGTTGACCCTGTCATGCCTGTTAAATTGGACCATTTTCGACCAAGTATCGACACTCGTCATTATGTGCTTGCACTGTGACATAATACTGTTTTATTTTTCCGGTGGGGGATGGGGTAATGATACCACAATATTATATTGGTGACAAATGCGTACGTAAATTCACATTGTCCTCGAACATCTTTCCCACCCCAACAACACATCATTATTACAATATATGACATACATTATGACACATTGCGCACATGCATGTATAAATTGTTACAATATAATATATTTCAACACTATGTAAAGTAACACATCTTAACGAGATAGTTGAGTATTGGTCAAACTTAAAGAGATAGTTGAGTTTTGGTATAGAGGGCGCTACACAAAATAATTTTTTTGTGAGATAATAAAAAACTGAGTGTCAAATTTGAAAGAGCATAATATTTTAATGTCAGAATAAACTTTATTTGATCAAAATCGGTTCAGAAATGGCTGAATTATCCATAAACATAACCATTTGTAATAAATGTGGGGCCCCATTTTTCATACAAAATTGTGCATTTAATGTTTTGTTAAAATAATGATTCAATAGAGATATCATCAACGACTTTTTAAAAACCTATTCAGGTTTTTTTCCCAAGTAGTCTTTAAGCATTTTAATTTTGTTTCTCTAAAAAGTCTAAATATCCCCCTGAACCGATTTTGATCAAATACAGTTTATTCTGTCATTAAAATTGTATGTTCTTTCAAATTTGACAGTCAGTTTTTCATTATCTCACTAACAAATATCGGGGGGCACTTCGGGAAATACCAATACTCAATGGTACCTTTAATGTTATTTTATTTATTAGTAATAACATTCATATCTTGTTCAAGCTCTCCACAATCTCATTCGGACATCCTATTTCCTGCAGCTGGTAAATATAACCCGCCACAACCAACCAGTAAAGGACCGATTTACACTTACGGATCAGATTGCTACCCGCATCTTTTGTCAATAGGTGGGACTGTAAAAGCCACATTTGGGGTTTATTTACAGATTTTCTATTCTCGGGTTTGGCTTGTAATGTATGGTTTACTGAAATGTATATCAGATAAGCACGCAAACTTTGTGGTCGTTTTGAGAAGTTCTGTTTTATTTCGGTTACTTGCCTTCGCACGAATCAATCCTCACTGACAATAAAGTAGTGTTTGATTTCTGGTTACATAGGAAATAAATGAGATCAAGTTAAACCGACCGGATCTAAGATGGAGTAGGCGTACACGTTAGACCAAATTTAGAAAAAAAAGGATCAGATTTAGAAGGAAATGCATTGATTCTCATCTTGAATTTTGGAACAATGCCATCGAAAATCAAAGTTATATCAATAATTGAACAGGTAACATTAACCCATATACTTTTGGAACCTGGCTGGTCTTGTATTAATCTATGAGAATTTCAGAATCTATAGTAGGGAACAGGTTAAAATCACGTTTCTGCGCCACAAAGTGTCGCCCCCTTTCGTTCCACTGAATAGAACCTTTCATGGAAATAAAGTAGGAAAAAAACATTCAGAAACGAACGAAAAACTATTTTTCTGGAGCAAATATCGATTTAAACCTTGGAACAAAATCACGTTGTTATTTAAGATTGTGTCACAATGTAAGTCAGTTGGATAGATTGACAATTCAACTGTTCAAGCAATCATCTTTGGAAACACTACCGTATAGTTATTAAATCAAATCTGACTGTTTATTTTCATCCGCAATTCGAATGTCACAGTTCGCACTAACAGTAACACAAGAAATCAAAAATAAATTGCTGTGCTCACGAAATACTTTCCGATTTGATTTACATTTACCCATACTCCGTTGTTACAACAAGGCCAAGGGATGGGAAGCTAAACAAGACCTACATGTAACATGGAAGTTCTATAAGGTCACGACAATTAATGCTATGGAAACTAGTTCATCAATGTACGATGGAGTTTGACAATGCTTACATAAATCCTAATTTCCCAATCATGAAACACCTTATTCTTCACCTCAATCAAACCATTATCTATCAGCACGCTACCCCAGTAACTGTTTAACTTACCAATTTTTATTAAAAAAACATGTCCTACTTTCTTCATTCTATTTAACCAATTTTCACCCAATTTACATGCAATTACCACTTTGAAAAGAGGGGTAATCATGGTAATAATTATAAGGAACATTAGGGTCTTCGAAGGCCACGGTTTAATTTTCGTCAGAAGCTGGGTTAGTAAGTGTGCGACAGCGAACTGCATTACTTAAGTGTGCGACATTGGACGGTGTTACATACGACGAGACAGTGAATACAATAATTGTAAGAGGCCGTAGCATTACTTTAAATTTGAAACCGTTCATTGATGTGGAATAATGGAAAATGGTTTCTATTTCAATATTGTGCAGTATTCAACAAATCGCACCTTTCAATCGATGTCTGTGAATACAAAATGTAAGCATTTAATACATAATGAGAAAGTGTAAACTACTGAACGTTAATCGTTTATTCTAATTGTGCAGATACATTTTCATGCATACATGTTCCTTTCAACATTTTTACACATGGCTTCTTAATTTCAATCGATGTTTCCAAATCAAAACTGGAGAAATGGGTTAAATAATTTGATATCGTTCGCTGCCGTAATCTGATGATATAGTTTATTGGCACAATCATATATATGTTCTATTTATTCTAACCCTTTTATATTTTTACAAGTCTCCTACATCATCGATGTCTGCAAATAACAAATATTGGACTCAGTTTCTGGAACACAACTTAAGTGCGATCATATTCTTTTCATCCGGGCCCTGCGACTACACTGAACTCTAGAGATGGCATCACGCTGAGAAAACTGGGTTCACATCGATCATTAAATGTTATATCAGGGATATGAAGATATAGTGCATCACCCTGAGACAACTGGGTTCACACCGAGCATTAAATGTTTTATCAGGGATATGAAGATATATTAGTGCAGTAGATTATGATATGGTCAGATGTTACTCACAGTATGACATTCATTATTTATGAAATGATGTCGATAAAACAACAACAGCAACTATAATATTTTTGACGAGCGAGAGACTTTGCGCAAATATTGGTGTAAAAGAGGGTGTACATTTTATCATGTCCTTATGATCTCAAATGTCATACATAATATCAATTGTCTCTGATTAAGACAAGTATCAAAAGCTTAGTCCCGACTCATATTATACTAATTATAATTACAAAACAAAATCTGGCTAAAGCGAAAATTTGAGACGCCTCAATATGGCTTGATATTGTAGTGGATTTGTACAAATCTACTAAATATGCATTTTGAATAAACTAGTTTTCCTTGAATAAATGAGATTTTGCTACATATTGCAAGCCTTCATGGTGGTTAAAAGCAACATAATTTTTAACAAGGTCTGCAAAACTCAGCTGAAAGTGTATTTTGTGTTTGTTTCAATTCTTCTATTATATTATTAATTTCAAGATGTATTCTAAATCTGTACTATAAATATACTGTATATATATATTTATTGTAAATTGTAAATATTGAACTGATTATTTTTGACAATAAACAATTTTCATTTCATTCATTTCATTTCACAAATTTTAAACCATTTGCATAGACACTTTTCCCGCGTCTCTAGGTCACGAGTTGTGTGGACGCACATGTAGAGACAAGCTTAGTATTGGATTTCGGGATGAGAAAGAGACTCGGTATTAAAAGACGACCCAATTTTCCCGGTAAATCTGCAGCCGCGCGGGAGTGGGCACGATTCCTGCGCTCGAAATTACTGAATTACGCTGGTTTCGCGCCGTCATGCATTTCCAATTCGCAAGACAACTCATTTCAGTAACGACAATAAAGTTGTTGGGGTGGGGGGGGGGGGGGGGGGGGGGAGAGGGAGGTGGAGGGGGAACCACCACTCACCCTTCAGTACAGATTTCCATAGAATTATGTAGAAGACATGAGACCTGGGCCCCGTTGCAGAAAGAGATACAATCGATTGTAAGTCTGATAATTTTCGCGTTTCAACCAATCAGATTTGCGCATGTAGAACACATGATCTGACTTACAATTAATTGTAACTTACAATCGATTGTATCTCTTTCTGCAACGGGGCCCAGGACTGTGGATGTACGTATGTAATGAATTTGTAGTTTGAATGATTGCGGACATATTCCTTTATGACAAATTGCATCTTTATAATGGTTTCCTTATTATGGAGTCTTTATCCGATGTCATATAATTATGGCACCATTATCATCACTTTGTTACATATATATATTCTCCCAAATCTTAAAATAGGTTCTATACTACTGATACGCACTATAAAACAGTCTGAGATTGGCCAATGTGTTCCGACAAATAGTTATATAATTTCACAGAAAATTAAGTGCTTAATGTGTTCTTTCTTCAGTAATTTTGTCAGAATGACTACCTAAACATTAACATTTGCATATGCGTCCATAAACGGTGAATGGTTAAAACTAAATATGACATCTTTAATTGCAATTGCAAGACTGAATAATCACATTAGAAAAAAGAAAATTTTAACTAGATGTAAAGGACATAGTGAATATATTTTCATTTTATTGTTTGATAATCGTACTAACTGGAGTAACTGCTTATGCGTCAGCGTTGTTTCATGTTAAAAAATAAATAAATTTCAGCGTGTCTTTTTTATTCTACTTTTACTCACGGTTTTTGTTTTCCTTCCTTCCTTACTAGCTTTCTCAATTGTTTTGAGTTCCATCGCACGTTTACATTACTTCGAAGTCTCATATGCTCATTCGCTCTCTCACTCTTTAAAAATATACATATCTCGTTTTTCCCACACTAGTAGCTTGAGGCAAATATCGATTTAGAAAAAGCATCTAACCACTCCAATGACCGACAAGTACCGGACTGGGGCAGAGAAAGAGGTCCCATTTGGCGGACTGAAGTTCGTCTTAAGTAGAGAAAGGGGAAAGGAGAACTAGGGGGAGGGGGGGGGGGGGTACATGAGGAAGGGACAGTGGTAGTGACGTAGCGTTATCAGACTGATGAGGGGGAGGGGACACAGGAAATATTGGGGTACACCTTACGTTGTTCTGTAATTTGTCCACATAATATGTTTCTCTTAGGTTTCGTAGTGTTTTTGTCAGAACATTTTGTTTGAGGGGGTATGTGTCCCCCGACCCGACAAATATAGGGTGGAAATGGGGTAGTTAAATTGTTATTATGCATTTGTTTATTAATTTTTCTGTACACAGTCATGATAGGTGAGCAAGTATATAATTTTTTGTTCAGTTTTATTTCATTTTTAATATAACACATTTTCAAATGCGCATCATTGCATAAACTTTTGTTTAAATTTACATGTGTACAAAAAACTGGCCAAGCAAAATGAAACTAAAATCATACAGTAAAAAACGTTTGTGGAAATGGAGAGATCCACTAAACAGAAATGCTAGTCAAGTGCCTGCATACATTTCATTATGCATGATATATTTCTTTATAACGCGAACCACTCACTCGGGTTAAATAATTCATATCAACTAGGAAATAACATGTCAATAAACGTAATGCCAAAACAACATCATCTCCTATCTCCACGACTATACCATTGGGTATAATGATATATAATGATGTAATGTTGCATTATCTATGAGAGACTGTCTGCTGACTAAATTAACTTTTACAGTCATGAACCTCTTCGAATCTTCGCATCTTTGCAATATATTATCAATATTCATGTTTGCCTTGTAACAGAAAGATTATTATTGTCATGATGATGTCTCTGAAAGGGGACGGCTTCCAGCATTAGAAGCAGTGATTTAGAAGAATTCGAAGCGGCGACAGGCAGTTAAATGTAACCTTCAGTCAACGAGGTAATTTCATTCTTTCGTGGATCGGCGATCCCGATGCAGACTGTTTATATCAAACTCCGATTGACAATAGTGTTATTTAGTGGCGTAACCAGGTTTTAAATAGCACCGGGGGGGGGGGGGGGGGGCAGACTGCAGACTGTTTATATCAAACTCCGATTGACAATAGTGTTATTTAGTGGCGTAACCAGGTTTTAAATAGCACCGGGGGGGGGGGGGGGGGGCAGACTGCAGACTGTTTATATCAAACTCCGATTGACAATAGTGTTATTTAGTGGCGTAACCAGGTTTTAAATAGCACCGGGGGGGGGGGGGGGCAGACTGCAGACTGTTTATATCAAACTCCGATTGACAATAGTGTTATATATTGGCGTAACCAGGTTTTAAATAGCACCGGGGGGGGGGGGGGGGGGCAGACTGCAGACTGTTTATATCAAACTCCGATTGACAATAGTGTTATTTAGTGGCGTAACCAGGTTTTAAATAGCACCGGGGGGGGGGGGGGGGCAGACTGCAGACTGTTTATATCAAACTCCGATTGACAATAGTGTTATATAGCGGCGTAACCAGATTTTAAATAGCACCGGGGGGGGGGGGGGCAGACTGCAGACTGTTTATATCAAACTCCGATTGACAATAGTGTTATATAGCGGCGTAACCAGGTTTTAAATAGCACCGGGGGGGGGGGGGGCAGACTGCAGACTGTTTATATCAAACTCCGATTGACAATAGTGTTATATAGCGGCGTAACCAGGTTTTAAATAGCACCGGGGGGGGGGGGGGGGGGCAGACTGCAGACTGTTTATATCAAACTCCGATTGACAATAGTGTTATATAGCGGCGTAACCAGGTTTTAAATAGCACCGGGGGGGGGGGGGGGGGGGCAGACTGCAGACTGTTTATATCAAACTCCGATTGACAATAGTGTTATATAGCGGCGTAACCAGGTTTTAAATAGCACCGGGGGGGGGGGGGGGGCAGACTGCAGACTGTTTATATCATACTCCGATTGACAATAGTGTTATATAGCGGCGTAACCAGGTTTTAAATAGCACCGGGGGGGGGGGGGGGGCAGACTGCAGACTGTTTATATCAAACTCCGATTGACAATAGTGTTATATAGTGGCGTAACCAGGTTTTAAATAGCACCGGGGGGGGGGGGGGGGGGCAGACTGCAGACTGTTTATATCAAACTCCGATTGACAATAGTGTTATATAGCGGCGTAACCAGGTTTTAAATAGCACCGGGGGGGGGGGGGGGCAGACTGCAGACTGTTTATATCAAACTCCGATTGACAATAGTGTTATATAGTGGCGTAACCAGGTTTTAAATAGCACCGGGGGGGGGGGGGGGGGGGCAGACTGCAGACTGTTTATATCAAACTCCGATTGACAATAGTGTTATATATTGGCGTAACCAGGTTTTAAATAGCACCGGGGGGGGGGGGGGGGCAGACTGCAGACTGTTTATACAACGCTCGAAATTGGCGTAGGCCCGATGGCCCGGGGCCAGTAAAAGTTGCGGTCGGGCCAGTAAAAACATGAAAATGCCAAAGTTTGGTGGCCCGATCGGGCCACCAAATGTTTAAACCATAAGAAGACAACATCAAGGAATATGAATCTCAAGTTTGACACCTCTTAAAAACACTTTAATTGTGATTTAAATATTTGCAAGAAATGAAAAGGACGGACATAAAAAGTCGCAAGCGCACTTGCGCTAGTTGAATTAATCCTTATTTATGCCTACAAATATGTGCTATTTCCTCATATGAACACTCTCCCTTGAATTATCTACTTCTTGCATGATAAATCATGGTAAAATTAAACAACTTCCAGAGGTGTGTAATGACTAAAAGTAAAAGCATGCTTATGCTGTTTTCTTAATTTCCCACACACCCCCTGGAAGCCTTTGCAACATGTAGAATATAAACATAGAACAACCAATCCACAGAGGGAGTATGTGTGCATACTAAGACCTATCAAAACACATGTCTAACTTTTCACATTCATTCATATTGCTTTGCGATACCGTCCGCGATACCGTCAATAAAGGGGAATAATTTCATCTTTCGGATCATTATTCATATTTTTGAAGGTATTAGAAGGAATCATTTTTACAAGGTAGAGACTTGTGACTACTTGGAATTATTTTAGCTTGTAAAATAACAAAGATTTAAGTGATTTCATTTCCCGATTTGAAAAGTTATTTTAGCTATGCTCAGTCCCATGTGTGTTTTTTTGTGTTGGAGATTTTATGGACCATAAAATAACAAAATCGTACATCTGTACATGGAAAAGAGCTTAGTTTCATCAGTTGATGACTCTTAGATGAAACTGCTCGATTCTAGGTTTTGTTTTGTTTATTCAGTGATGGATTTCTTTAATGATGGTGGTAATTTTAACACATAACTTCCATAATTTACCAATTAATGACCAAGTAGTCATGACCATTGTTTTTCTTTGTTTGTAAATTTTATTTTCGGGCCACCAGAAAAAAAGATAATTTCGAGCATTGGAATAACAAATGAGGCTAAACATTGCCCAGTACCCTGAAACTATGAATATGGTTATTGGTTTAATTTTACTTTTGTTTTTCCTTATTTTTTTCGGGCCAGTAGATTTTGGTTTCGGGCCACCAAAATTGGAAAAATACTAATTTTACTGGCCCGACCGGGCCACCAGCAAAAAAAGTTAATTTCGAGGGTTGGTTTATATCAAACTCCGATTGACAATAGTGTTATATATTGGCGTAACCAGGTTTTAAATAGCACCGGGGGGGGGGGGGGGGGGGGCAGACTGCAGACTGTTTATATCAAACTCCGATTGACAATAGTGTTATATATTGGCGTAACCAGGTTTTAAATAGCACCGGGGGGGGGGGGGGGGGCAGACTGCAGACTGTTTATATCAAACTCCGATTGACAATAGTGTTATTTAGTGGCGTAACCAGGTTTTAAATAGCACCGGGGGGGGGGGGGGGCAGACTGCAGACTGTTTATATCAAACTCCGATTGACAATAGTGTTATATAGCGGCGTAACCAGGTTTTAAATAGCACCGGGGGGGGGGGGGGCAGACTGCAGACTGTTTATATCAAACTCCGATTGACAATAGTGTTATATAGCGGCGTAACCAGGTTTTAAATAGCACCGGGGGGGGGGGGGGCAAGAAGCGCAAGATTGGGTTCAAGGATGATCACGTGTTTTTTTAAAAGAATAATCATGATGAACCTTATGTAATTAATCCTATCGATGTGTTGAGTAAAATAACGGTACGATTTCACATGGAACGCGCATTAGGAAATAAGAAGATGTACACAATTTCTCAAAATGAGGCAAGGTTTTAAACTCAACAAAAGGGGCAATCACCACTTCTCCTAGCCAAAAATTTGCTTCACCCGAATGAGCAAGAACATTTCATCCTTCTGTATCATCACCAATGGATATGGTGGATTCTTGGAAAACGCGATTGCCTGGTGACGTGATGTTGACATGAACTTGGGAGTTAGGGATCATCAGCCAATCAAGTTTGCTTATCACGCTCATGTCGCGTTCAAATGTAAACATTCGGTTCCCGCCATTTTCGTTTACTACCACAACAATGACGTTCTGATTTATAAAGAGCGTTTCACTATTTATAATGATTACCAATGTCACCTGAGTAATAATACGGCTCGCACAAACCTGCATGAATGTTTACAACATATTGAACATTCTGGGTTCACCATATTCTGTGAACAAAACCAATGACTGACATGAACATGTCATTCTGCTGGAGATAGTCAATGGGTATGGCGGATTCTGGGAAGAAGCGATTGCTTGCTGACGTGACGTGATGTTGACATGAACTTAGGAGATAGAGATCATCAGCCAACATGGCCAATCAAGTTTGCTTATCACGCTCTTGGCGCGTTCAAATGTAAACAATCGGTTCCCGCCATTTTCGTTTACTACCAAAATAATGACGCTCTGATGTATAAATAATGTTCCCCTATTTATGATGATTACCAATGTCACCTGAGTAATAATATGGCTCGCATAATTATACAACCTGTTTTGATGTTTAAAACTGAGTGAACATTCTGGTTTGAACAAATTACTGACATGAAAATGTGATTCTGCTGGAGATAGTCAATGGAAATGGCGGGTTCTCAGAAAAAGGCGATTGCTTGCTGACGTGATGTTGACATGAACTTGTAGATAGGGATCATCAGCCAATCAAGTTTGCTTATCACGCTCTTGGCACGTCCAAATGTAAACAACAGATTTCCCGCCAATTTCCTTTACTACCGCCACACTGTTGCTTTAGTGTAAAACACAAATATTTTCTATTTATGGTGGTTACTGTTTAGCTTTCACGTTAAAGGGAAAGTTGAGTTTTGGTAGAGAGGGCGCTAGACTACTTAATTGGTTTGTGAGGTAATGAAAAACTGAGTGTAAAATTTGAAAGAGCATAATATTTAAACAATAAAATCATCTTTGTTTGATCAAAATCGGTTCAGAAACGGCTGAAATATCCATAAATATAACAATTTGTAATAAACCCGGGGCCCCGGGTTTATTAGAGAATTTTGAACCAGCCGTTAAAAATTCAAAAAAATGCTTCCTCTTTTCAAAAAAGTTACAAAATAGGTATTTAAATAGTTGTTGGTTATTTCTCTATCTAATCACTATTTCAACAAAGCATCACATGCACAATATTTTATTCAAAATGGTTGAAACCGATGAGTGTTTAGAGAGCGCCCTCTTACGTTTTAACGGCTCTTTTTGAATGATAACATGATCTTTACTACGTCATTTGTAATTTTGTGTTCCTTTCTAGTTATAACTATTAGTTTGTAATGTAATGATGCAGGTTTTGGTTACTAAAATTCAGTTTCACTAAAACTGTACTCTCCTTACCAGAACTCAACTATCCCTTTAATGTGTGCAGCCTGCATGCAAACAAATCTGTAAACACAATTAGAAAAGAAGGGGGAAGACGAACGAAAGAAGACTAAGAAGAATGAGAAGATGAATCCATTGCATCTCGTTCAGCAACGGGGACAAGGTGACGTAGAGAAACATGTAAAAGAGTTCAGTACATTCATCAATCGAACATGTGTATAGTTGTTACTTTAGTTTTTGTATAGAATCATTTACTTAAAATATCATAAATTGTTGCCGACGCTTTTTTGTATCTCTCTCTAGTGGTTTGTCTTATGATATACAATTATGTATATTGCATTTCGGGTCAGTGCGCTCGCCTTTTGCTTTCGATATTGATTTTTATTTGCGTGTTTTGGTGCAATAACTGGTCATATATACATCAGCTTCTAATAAAAAAAAGTCACCTTCGACAAAAATAATATTTTCTACAGCATATATGCGAATCAATATATGGCCATTATGATAGTTTTATTAATAGTAAAATAAAATCGATAGCCTTTGGCAGGCTCAAAAAGACCGCCAAATGAAAACTATATTACTGCTTTTAAAGGTGAAAAAAGGTGTACATATTATTTTAGCTTAGTTTCCCCTGCAACTACATAATCTTCAAATTTCTAGAATTTGTGGAAATGTTCGAATTCGGGCATCGACATTTTGTCCGATGAATAATTTGCCTTATGACATTTCCATACACTGGACATGTTGTAAGGCGACATTTTATGCTCGTGGTAAATTATTCAAAATAAGACAATTACGCGAACAAGCTTCGCCGCCCCGAGGAGAGCTTATCGCGTAAATCATATGAAACAATTTCCCTTTCGGTCCGCTGAATCCGAATAAGTAAATGTCCGCTTGAACGCCAAGCTCACATTCAAATCATTCAATCTATAGAAGTCCTCCAGGAAAGTGCTAGCCCCCATGCCAGATGGTGATTGTGACGTCACATAATTGAACGAGGCGGGGAAAATGACTTCTTCCACGCGCTCTCTAAACTCGTAAAGTGCGTTCAACTGTTTATTTCTGATTTCAATTCACCCAGTTCATGTTATTTTTGTACTTTGTTTTCCAATCGTTCCTATGATTAATGTTATTCTTATCGCGAAGGTTCCTTTTGATTCATGTAATACATTATTTGGATTCATGTAATATCTATTTTGTCGCCAAAAGTGGGTCGGAAAATTCAAATTGAGTAATAGATTTTTTTCATTTCGTAATTTGGACGGAGTTTGACGATCAATTCTCGTTTACAGTTCAGTGAACTGGAGTAACATGCTCACATTCTCACATTAGTTTGTCTCCCCCATATTCTCATCTACCTAATCTCTCTCATATCCCTCCCTCCAGTGTGGTAGCGTGGTCGGACTGATCGTGGGAGGGGGCACCAAATAATTGGGGGGTATTTTGCTTGTGCATTTATTCATTTTTTGTAAATGAAAATGAGCAAAGAAAATAGGGTCCCTCTGAGATTCGAACGCGAGATCCCCGGATTGCTAGACCGGTACTCTACCAACTGAGCTAGGAAGAACTTGGGCTGGTTGTTCGTCCATTGAACCCCTTGTAATGCTCGTGATGGTCAGAAGATATTATAAACCCGACACAAGCCCGAAGTATAATAAATCAACTTGGTGATATGTGACAGGGGTCACCGAACTCATGCAGATTTTGTAAAAGTTTTTTTTACCTTATTATTTGTATTGCTTTGAATTAGGGGGGGGGGGGGGGGGGTGGGGGGGGGGGGGGGGTGTGCCCCTCGTGCCCACGGTGATATATACGTCGCCGCCCCTCTCTTTCTATGTCCTATACACCACTATCTCCATCAACCTTCATCTCTATGTGCAGTGACGAAAGACGCAATTTCGTCTGAGTTGTCAACCTAATTCCTGTTTTTTCTTCTGAAAAAGTTTTTTTTCGAAGACAGAAACAATCTTTCCTGACTGATGTAGCATGTCTTAAATCTGTACAAGGTTACAGTGTCTGGGACATCCTGCAGTGCATGTTTATTTTGAGATGTTTTGATTCTTGTCAGAAAAACAGAAAAGCCGGGAATGTAAGCAAATAACCTGATTTGTAAGTGGACTACAATTCCGATACCAGTCTAGATGGCGCATCAGACATCAGAATAAAAGATTATTCGTTAGAGAAAGATAATAGCCTAATCATCAAGTATACAGTCAAACCTGTCTTAGTGGTCACAAGTCGATAAGAGTTAACCTGTCTATAGCGATCCACGCAGTTATGCAGCCTGTCTTAAGGTAACCTGTCTACAATGGTCTCTGTTCTTGTTTGCACTATTGGCACCGAACATAACTAAGTTCATATCTACTGTGGATGTAAAGCCCGGCGCAGACAGAGCCGACTCAACCCGATCCGACTGGTTTTCAGTCAGGCTAGAGTCAGTTTCGCTCAGTCGGAGCCGATTCAACATGTTGAACTGGCATCGAATGACCTCTGACTGGCAGTTGATTGACAAAACCGGCGTCCTGAGGCAACGCATACTGAGTTAATCAGGCTGAAAACCAGTCGGATCGGGTCGAGTCGGCTCTGTCTGCGCCGGGCTTTAGACGTAACCCATTCTTCTTCTTCTCCTTCTTACTGTATTATAATTATCATCAACACCATCGTTACTATTGTCATATTTGTAGTAGTAGTAATATAAAGATACTATTATACTTAATATAACATGACTATTATCGCAGTATGTTTTAATAATTCACAAGCTTTGTACTAGAAAATGTGTCGCCTATCACATTTCCCCACAAAAAAAAACACATCGACAAAGTAACATTCCAGAGTCTCCAAGCTTGTATATAAGACAGCGTGTTTTCTTTTCTTGTCTTTTTCTATTTCCCCTTTTTACACGTTTCCTTTCTGTTCCATCTCTCGGAGGAAGATGGCCAAGTCAACAAGAAAGTGATATATTTTGTATCGATCCTGTACGAAATGGATTTTGCACGTTCCGAGTTCCGACACTGGAAAGCGAGAGTGTTTTGACACAGATTTGAATAGTTTTCCTGTTTTGTGTTTTGTTCTTCTACTTCGTTTTCCTCTCAAGCATGTTATAATGCATTCAGAACGAGTAACCCAATGTTTGCCTTTTTTGCGTGTAGCTACTAGCGCGGAAATGCGAAACGAAATAAATACCCGTCTAATGGATTTTTCTGAAATATTCCCCGTTAGATACACCTCGTTATAGTGATATTATGTGATACGTACTTTTAAGACAACAACACCTATGAGAAACACGCAGTTATCTTTAGGAATAATATGCTACCGATTATTTGCGGAGGCATGACTAAAAACAGTCGAATTTTATATATATATATCTCGCAAGAAGAAGAAGAGGAAATATGACTCTGAATCAGACAAATACGGAAGTAGATGTAAAATTTGAAATAGAGTAGGGGCGTCTCATGATTATATCTCTTGCGGAGAGACGAAAATATGTCTTCGTTATATAGAAAGCAATTTACACGCGTCTTACAAGACTGTGATCATACATTTTTGTTTGTATAAGAAAAGTATTCCTCAAGCTCAGAAGCGTTTCACGCGTCATAAGCGAATTGTTTGAACGTGATGATCTGATGAAAAAGAAGGCGCAATATTTAGTTTTCTCTCCAGAAAACATGGACCTTTGGTCTCAATGGAGCGTGAATAAATACAAGACTCCTACGATCGCGAACAAGTGGGATGAAAATGGGGCGGACAAACTAAAGCAGCACTTATTCCCATTTCTGTATTCACACTTACAATTAAGATTAGAACGCTTGAATATTGTGTAAGAATGCATGTCAGCCCACCGCTTTTGGCGGCAACTATTTAACAAGCATAACAAGCGCAATATTTCCTTATTCATGTTTTTCGATCAAAAATAATAAAGCATTTAACCTTTCAAGTAATTATTAAGCAATTAGAACTGCAACTTATAGCTTCATAGTCACAAAGATATTAAAATACATTTAACACATCACATAATTATTTGTCAACCCTTTCTTTCGTTCACAAATAGTACACCATTTAACATGTCAAGTGATTAGCATTCAGAAAGCTTCATAATCACGAAAATATTAAAATACATTTTAGACATCCCAACATGTAATACCACCAAATACAACGAACAGGGCATATCAATTACATTAATGGTTTTAATATCTTACAACAATTTATAATACCACAAGTCATCTAACTTTGTATAGGCCTACTGTATATTATATAGCATGGAACATCTAGTATGTATTTGGATTAAACAAAATAGTCCGCCCCTATCACACAATGCAATACAATGATCACAGTCAAGTTCATAATACCAATTTTGAAATAAAATACTAAAAGTAAATTACATGTAATTAAATATTGTTTTAGATAGGCCTAATAAAACTTATGTTTTTGTGTATGGTAACGATTCGGGAACAGAATCATGTATAATGACGAGCCAATAATATTCTAATCAAAGAAGCTTGAACCTAACACGACTTGATTACTTCAATCGGAAATGGCGTGTAAGCTTCATAATTACGACAAGATAGGCTTTAAATCCATATTCGAAACCCAATATGACGGAATCATAGTATTTTACTGCAACGAATTTGCATTCTTAGTTTACATAATTCAAGGCCCTTCTGTATAAAACACATGTCCTAACTCACACAGGCATGACAAGGGGTTTCTGGTAAATAGGGTAGTCTGCGACCCCCCCCCCCCCCCCCCCCCCGGCAAAAAACATTAAACAAATAATAACAAACTAAACAAAACATAAATAAAAGTGTTGTTACATGGAAGTGAGCCTCGTTTTGTTACTTTGTGTATGTCTGTTTTAGTTTCCCCGAAGGGGGGGGGGGGGGGGGGGGGGTGTTCATGAATTAAAGGAGGTGTGTCCCCATTTCCCCCACCCTCAGGATCTGCTCCCTTGTCTTTGTGACCCCCCTCAAAATATAATCATCAGTTTTCACATATTCGTCTCCATCCCGTATCCATGGCATAATCACGCGAGAAAGATGACCCATTCCGTCTTCGACACAACATACGAACGAAAAAAAAAACTTTTAAAGAGTCCTCTCCCTTCTAGTTGGAGTAAAAATCCACAGAGTTGATACTTGGGACGCGAAAAACTTGCTGGCGACGGGTTAAGGAGAAAGGGAAAACCGTCCCGGTGTCGGTTCGATAATCCCGAAACCCTCGCCGGACGTAAGCCGACGTCTTACGGACCTGATCCCGTCACCGAGCCCGTGAGAGAGAGAGAGGGAAGACGGAGAAGGAAGCTGCGATATTGCGAAATTTTCGATCCCCCATTTTCGACACCTAATTGGCCTCCGTCGGCTGAGTGGCTGGCTTGGAAATACGACTCGCAGGCCGGGAGGAAAAAAAAGAAAAAGAAAACATCCCCCCCCCCCCCCCCCCCCCTGTGTGTCATCTGTGTGTGTGTGTGTACTATGTGTTGTGTTGTGATTTGGGTTTGGTGATGGGTAAATGAGAGATAAGAGAGCTGATAACCGCCAGGAGATGACAGTCAAAATGAGCTTGGAATCAGGAATCAGGCGTGCAACTGTGTTGCTTCCGCTCGCAAGCAAAGCAGTCAGTGGTTTTGGTTGCTAATGCAAAAACCGCAGGCTTCCACTAAAAAGAAAAAAAGGGTAAAAAAAGAGTCGACGATTTTCTAACCAGCGGCGACACATTTGCATTTCATGAAAACCTTTATAAACATGGCGCGTTGAAAGTTAACTTTGTGAATTACTTTTCCCGTCATCTAATTGCGTGGTTTTGGAAGACACTCAACATGTTGGAACATGTTGAAGTGTGCAACAGTATCTTTAGAATTTAGAAAAAGTCTTGTGAAGTACATTATTCGAGGCAATGACTGGGTCTATTTTTAAAGACTATCTGCTAGTTTCTACTAAGATTTTGCGCAGCGAGAGCTATCGATTGATAAACACATGGTATCGATCTCTCCCTAGCGGTATCGTCGTGATACCGTATAGGGCTCACAACCACCTGATGGCTCTTCATGCAGAGCAAATGAACTAATGAAAGACAAGAGATAGAGAGATAGAGATGGAGAACGAGTGTAAGAAAAAGCGAAGTATAGGATGGAATATTCCATCTTTAAAAGGATAGATCTAGTAAATTTGTTAACATTTGCATAAAGTAAGGAATAGTTGATAAAATGTGTGTTGTTGTGGTCTAATATTTCTACTAGGTAATGGGAAAAAGCTACGTTAAATGGATGTTTTATAGGCGAGTATTGAGCAAAAATGCAAAGTGATATTCGCTAAAAACTCATTGCACTGACTTTGTACACAGTTATAACTTTCCAGTGGATAATAACAAATTCGAACACTTCAATCGTTAATATCTGTTTAACGAAAGGAAAATTCTAAAATACAAAATCTGTTCCATGCTTCTACTGTTAATACGCATACAACAAGGAATGAGCGAATCACTTAAGTTCTAAGTAAGATTTGTGGATTTAGACAATGTTACATGATCCCTTTAACAAGGCAGAACAAGAAATGTGGAGAGAGATGCACAATGATATCTACAAGACAAACCCCTAATAACATTCGAGACTCTTCCATCTTTCAATTATCATTTTGTACAATAGTGTATTATGGTGTAAGAATACTGAAATTATTAAATTAAGACGTTTTGAAATCTAAGACAGACGTCTAGGTGTAGAATAGGAGACAAAGGAGAATAGAAGGGGAGTAAGAGTAAGAGAAATGGAAAATAATGCGGCAAACTTAATTAAATACAAATTGAACATTAATGAAAAGTCACCAAACGAAAGAAACATTAAGTTCTAAATGTTCCCATCAGGCAGCCACACAATCTCTATCATTATCTTATCATGAGGCCTAGGGTTAGGCCTATAGAAATGTCCCTCCACCCCGAAGAGAAAAATGAATTACTATTAATAAATAAAAAAATTAAAACATGAATTCATCTTAAATCAAAACGAAAGAAGTGAAGAAAGTCAAATAAACCATCAAACGAACAGAAACACAAACGGACGGACAAACAAATTAACTAGCAAACAAACACAAAATTTTGCTTACATCGTACAATAATGAGAACAAACGTATACCTGTGCTTTGAGTATAATCATGAAGGCATTCATGGATTTTAGCAGTATTCAAAAATTACCACTGGGCTTTAACGTGACAACGATAATGTTGAAATAGAAATGCTCAATAATGTTGACACCCCCACATTCGATCAGCTGCCAGAATTATCGATTCTATAATTACGTTTGAAAACATAACAGTAGTAGGTTTACTTCCTGTACGGTACGTTGGAGGGACAATGTTTTAAAGGGATCTAGTCACAGTGACTATATTATGTTGCCATTATGCAAAAAAACTGACAAAGGATTGTATAACTTGTGAATTACTGCATGTTTTTGTGTACACCGAGCTATGTGTGAAGGTTTCATGATAAATCAATGCCATATGCATTTGGGCAATTAATTAGAATGATTAGCGAAAAAGCCAAGCGATGCTCGTTGAACCATTGCCATATACTGTGTACACAGTTGAAATAATAACCCTTCAATATAATTACAAAAATATCATTATAAATAAAAGTAACCATACAGGTATGAAACATTTTTTATCAGTTTCTTGTTATTTAAACCTAATTTTTTGTTTACATAATACAAGTTCATAATACAAAATCGTAACTAAACGGGAATAGAATAACAATGTGAGTGATTACATGCATGCATATAATATGCAACTATTCCCATTTAATGTAATGACTTATTACGTGAATTGTCAAAATGTCAATTAAATTTGGCAGTGCATATATAGATTCGAAACCGTAAACAAATAACGAGACTGACTAATCATATTAGCGATCTAATCTAATCGGTTGTGAACTAGTTCGGAATGGCATGCTAATATTAAGATAATTATATTTCACCACTATAGAATAAGCATCTATGACGTCTATGCCATATTTACCGTTTGAGGTAGTCTACTTCCATTCACAAAATGACTTAAAGGGCAATGAAACTATGGCTTTCGGCTATTATTATCGTTTAGAGGGTGAACAGACATTTTATTTGATACATAACTTGGCAAATTTGGCCTCCTGGATCCCATGAAATCCTTACGTGAACATACCCACATTTTACTAATTCTTACGGCGGCAAAAGGTGATGGGAGCGGCCATGTTCTTCAGTATACATGCAACGCGTTGTGAATCGCTTGCATCAATGCAAGTCGTATGCATAAAATATTGCATATAATGCCTATAATGAGCTACGACATGGCCCAGTTCCCCTTCTCCCTGTGTGCTCAGAATTAATTTTCCGACCATGAATTTGCCACAAATTGTAAGCTTAAACTATAAAGATTGTAATATGGTATTCAACTCGTAAAAATTGATGTTTTAAAATGTGTAAAAATAGGAATAAAAACTTGTGAAAAAAATAAGTTTGAAAAGTAATTTCTTTCGTTAAAAAACACTTTTCATTCTCCGTGTATCCAAAATATTAATTACTTACTACTGTTTATAGATATTGCTCTAGCAGAATATCATACTTTCTGTAAAGGTTGTTTTTTCATCCGGTCAGGAACTAGCAAAATACTAGGCGATGCATACGAG
Source organism: Echinarachnius parma (assembly GCA_037951105.1). Classification (NCBI taxonomy): domain Eukaryota; kingdom Metazoa; phylum Echinodermata; class Echinoidea; order Clypeasteroida; family Echinarachniidae; genus Echinarachnius; species Echinarachnius parma. Next base: position 187,716 of record JBAMJV010006161.1, read on the forward strand.
ACTTCGGCAAATAATTGACATGGTCGATTTGCGATCATTTCGAACCGGGGGATACCACGCCATCTCTTGCTCTGCGTCGATTCTCTATGTACTGCGCGATTATCACGTACAGCGTGCTCTGCATGCAGTTGGCCATGAACGAACACGCACCTGATTTTACTTTCGGGTGCGTAACCCCCGGAATAAACGGCTTTATATTGCCCCACATACGTATTATTGTGTATGTTGTTATCATCGAACATGACTTGAACAAGAAAAAAGTGAAAATACAAATAATGTCTTCACTGGGATTGCAATAGTAACGTTCAATGCATTACAAAGGCTTCTCACGCATGTGAGCAATTAATAATATGTATTATACTTATACTCATAATTTCTAGGTATAGTAGGCCTACTACATACTGCTGAGCATATGTTAATTCAGTTACAGAGTGGAATTTATATTTCAGTTACCTAAAAAAATGTACAAAATCATTAGAAGGTGCTATATGGTTGTAAGTGAGGTATCATTTGAAAGAGTAAGACATGTGCTAAATTATGAACTATATGTTGTGGCTATGTAATGTAATTTGCCACCCTATTACGTAACATCTTGTTTCAAAGAAATACATAAGACTTAGTTTTGTAATAGTGAACTTTCTTACAAAACCATTCCAGAAGATTGTTCTTTCCATTTTTTTTTCTTCAGGATCAGAGGGGTAGATATTCATAATCATTTGGTGTAAATTTCAATTGTTAAAGCTCATTATTTGTTTTATATAATTTATATCATATATTTTTGAACCGGGGTTCAAATGACTCTGTTGTATGTCAGTGAAATTGGTTACTTGGAACTATAATCTCTAATTTTATTTTTGCCATACAGTTAATTGTCATAACCATCATCAACAACATCATTATCATTATCATCAACATCGTTACTGGCATCGTCATCATCACGATCAACATTGTCAACATCTTCATCATTATCAAGTATCAGCATGCATCATCATCGTGCATCATCAACATCACCATCATTATCACCATCAACATCATCATCATCATCACCACCGTCATCGTAACGATAATCACGTCATCATCGACAGCATCATCGTCACGATCGACGCCATCGTCATGATTACCAACATCATCGTCACAATCATCATGTCATCATCATTATCATCACCACCGCGTCATCGTAACGATAATCACGTCATTATCCTCACGATCATCGACATCATCATCGACGTCATCGTCACAATCATCATGTCATCATCCATCGTCCTCCCCACCATCAATGATTCATCACTCATCAGTCATAGTGATCACTTCAAAATAACAATAAATCCTATTACCAGTATTCACAAAAAGAAATCAAAGGTTGTGAATGATCATCTTCATTTTCATAGATTGAACTCTAAATTGAGCTACAGAGTTGTGCCATTGTTCTACTAGTCAGAACTTCAACAAAAAAAGAACACACCTTTTTCATATAGATTTACGTGTGAGGAAAACATCTCCTAGCTCGTCAAGAAGTTTGGCCATGAACTAGGTTTTTTCCTATGACATCTATAAAAATGTTCTTGTGTCTGAATATGTAATTCCCCACGCGTTTTAAAGGAATAGTTGTATACATGCATCAGTAAAAATCCACCATTGCATTTATACAAATTTATCAAGAAGTGAAATGATTGGAACTGGGTCTTTGAAAGAAAACAAGTTATATTTGATACGTTTTCTAAATTTTCTATTTGTTTTTAATGCTGTTACTCATAATGTGGGTTTACATGAGACTTTACTTAAACAGTATTGGTGACGAGCCTGACAAACATAATTCTGATCATTGGGTGTGAATAAAATATTGATTTGTTGTAGCTTTGTATCCCCTTCCAGTGGAATATTCAACGATGAATATTTTTGTCACTTACCTAAACTACAGATTGTGCAGAACTACAAACAGAACAATGTGTTAAAAATGCATTTATTTAAAACTTAGAAATAAAAGATGTTTCCTGCACAGAAAATGGATTTTGGTATAGAAATACACTGCAAAGAAAATATTATTAAATTCATTTAAGTTCAATTTGTTTCAACCTCAGCCTCTTTGGTGCACAATAAATAGGTGGCTAAGAAACAGATTGGCATATCTTGTTGATGCATCTTTCTCAGGTGTAATTGAGTCTCTCAATTCTTTATGGAATTTCAATCTACAAGTATGAACAATTTACAACTTCAACTAACCTTAAATTAGTGACTGACGAGCTTTCGTTCCCTAATTTAAGGTTAGTTGAAGCTGTAAATTTTTCATCTGAATCTCTGTAACCGATGAAAGTTTTTTGTATTAATCTACAATCAGTCTGTTTCTGTAATTCCTGGGTATCCGTTCTTGATAATATTAAACGTGCACCTGTAAAGTGTCAGATATTGCCCTGGTGTGGTGTGGTTGTGGTGTGCAATGGTTGGGTGCATAGGGTGCCTGTGGTGGATGGATATTGGTAAACGTGGGTACTCTAGCAGTGGACGATTACTGGCACGAGTTCGATGTTGTGGATGATGCAGGTTGGCAGCATCAGGTGACTTTGGAGGGTGCAGGTTGGCTGTATCAGGTGGCCATGTTGAATGATGGTCAAGGTGTACAAACTTCACTCTTGGGACCTGATAGTATGAAAAATAAATTTAAAAAATATTGTCAAGATTGTCTTCTTTTGCAGTTTAACCACATATTTGTATAACAATGTTTATGCATACCTTCTAATTAGAATAGATAAATGATAAATATCAAAGATATTTCAAATTAAAATGCAATAAAATCATGTTTCATGTACTGAAAACAAATTTGAGAAGAGGCATGGCTGCAAGAAAATATTGGATCATTATTTTTTTTCACTGTGGACATCAATCAAGATTTCTGTGACCCCAAGACTATTACAACATAATCATGAGAATTAAAAATAAAATGTACCTGCTTGGGCAACTAGTGATTGCCATAAACCTGTGATGGGCAATGGTTAGGTGCATCAGGTGGATGGTTATTTGCAAGTTGGAGTTGCGCTGGACGATCGCTGGCAAGAGTTGGATGTCGTGGTGGATGATGCAGGAGGTTGGCAGCATCAGGTGCTTGATGGGTGCAGGTCAGGCACATGGCGATTTGTTCCTTAGGATCAGCTAGCCACTTAGGGAATGTCAAACCAAAGCGATGTACATGTGTACATACATGTACCTCTGCAGACTTCTTTGCCCTTGGCCTTGATGCGCTGCGTATTCCCTTTCTGATATATGTATGCAAGTCATTCTTTCTATCCTTTACCAATAAGTTTATTTTTTTCCGTTGTAAACAGTTTTGTTGGTACAGTTTCTTTGGCACTTTTCTTGTTACCGCCGGTGCAGATAAAATATTATGTGAAGTACGTTTTATCAGGAAGAGTTCCAAATTGTATGCAAGAAAACAATTTCCTTTGGCTGTTGAATGAATCCCATCCAGCGAATAATAATACTAGTCCGAAGAAAAACTGCATATTGAAGAGTTCGCGAAAATGAAGCTGGTCTCTTTCCCAAATTCCAAATTATTTGTTCCTAGTAATGTGCAATACAGACACAGTCAGTTACTAGTTATTATAAGTATTGTCCACCATCTCTCATTCTCTGTCCATCATTTAACATTCATAAAAAAAAGGTGTGTACCGTAGCGCCAGAAAAAAATTCACATTGACTTCAGAAGACAAGTTCTGGTTCAAATTCTGAATAACATTGTCTGTCCTCCAAATCACGTACAGTAGAATCCCCAAAGGCAAAGATAAACTCTTCGGAAGATGAAAGTTGAAACAGATGACAGATGGCCATCAGGCCAGGTTCCAATCCAAGGAATCCCTGTTTAGATAAGAAAGGAAAAAAAGGTTACTATACTATTACTAAAATACTATTCTACTAACTAAAAATAGAATAAATAAATATTAAAAATGAAAATAAACTCACGATTTTATCTGTTCCAACAAGAATCGAGGAATACAAATTAGGTTCAGATCTACAACTTACCCTCATCTAAATGCTGAACAGTCGTTGATGATTAGTAATTGCAAATAGAACTACAAATACAAATTACAATGCATTCCGCTTCCACTCCCACACGAATTTGAGCATATGGGACTGAGCAAGAAAACAACCGTCGCTGGCGACCTCTCGGGATACGGAAGAATTCCCGGCTTTACCACGGTAACCATGGTTATTTCCCGCGGTTTCGAGTCAAGTTCCTCACAACTTCCGGTAAAACATCGCTAGTTAGTGAGATTTTAGCCGATTTCAGTTGCCTTTTATTCACCGAAATCACACATGTATCCCACCATTTTTCACATTATACGGTCAACCAGATAATCAACGACTCATATCTTGCAAAATCTAGCTGAAACATTGTTTCATCCAGTCAGGAACTAGCAAAGAAGAAGACTATGTCCAAAACCTCTATCGTAAGGACGAAAAAATCACTTTTTATTGATGTCAAAAAACATGTCAAAAATTAAACAAAATATGGCAAAATTGGTATCAAACGAAAGCTAATAATGTCAAGATTGACTTACCGAGACATATCGCCATATTGAGTAAACATGTAGCCAAATAGAGAGGGCGACAAACGATGCTGTCAAATCGCTTTGTTGATTGCATCTACCGAGCGAGTTGGAAACTCATGCGCCCTCTATCGGTAGACTTGAATAGAAAACTTCGTTTAGCCTCATTATGACACGCTGTGCCATCATACTGTCTTGTAATTGCCCGACATGCTTTGCAAACTATGACGAGTGCGCTACGGGCCGAACAAAAAGCTTTTCACTGATTTACAGACTCGTCAAAGCATCTACATGTATTCAGACAATGGTAACAATAGGTCCTATTGAAATGCATTAGTGCATATCACTGACCATAAGTCCGCACACACCTAATAATGGCGGCCTCCAGTGTTCGCATGAATAGTGGTAAGCCCGATAGAGTTTTCACATATTTCTCCCAAAGCAGAAATCTGAGTCGGAGTTATGTTATATATAATAAAAAGGCATATTACGATATATCAAGTAGGATAAACTCTATTCTTGAGTTGCATTGCCCTTTAAAGAGATTGTATACTGTACATTATGCGATATGTAAGTATGTATGTTGGCATGGTGGCATATACCCATTTGATTAAAGTATTATTTGGTCTACTACATGTCTACATGACTCCTGAAATGTCCAATTACCCTAACTCCAAACATAACCAACAAACTAAACCTACCTCTAAACCCAAACCCTACCCCTAACCGTAAACAAAACTCTAAACATTATAACCCTCAACCCTAAACCCAACCAGTCCAACTCTTATCCCGAATCCTAACCCCTAACTGCAATTCAAACCCCCAAACATTACCCTCAACCCTAAACCAAACCAGTCCAACTATAATCCCGAATCCTAACCCCTAACTGCAATTCAAACCCCCAAACATTACCCTCAACCCTAAACCAAACTCTACCCCCAAATTCCTAACCCACCGTCATTCAAACCCCCAAACCTACCCTCAACACTAAACCCAACCCTAACCCAGAATTTAAAACGATATTCCATAATCCAAACCCCAAACCTTACTCACAATCCTTAACATGACCATAACCATGATTTAACCCCAATCCCAAACCCTATTCGCCCCTCAATTGTGATCTTCCTTGCATACGAAATTGGAGTATAGACAGGATGTGTGCATGTGTAGACCAAGTGGCATGTTACATACGTGATGTTTGGAAACTTGTAGCGTAGTCAGCGTCAACTCAGAAGGGAGGGGAGGGGGTGGGGAGGGGTGGGGGTGGGCGGGGGGGGGGGGGAGGTGTGGGGACAGGAGTCAGTAATTCCCATATCAAGGGGCAACCATTTGCTAAAATTGACATGACATTCCTGTATTAGCCCTACAAACTAAACGTTACAGTAAAAGGTCCCGAATTCGTACGAATAGGGGAAAGGGACGGGAAGAGGGAGGGGGTGGGACGGCGAGGGAATGATGAGGGGGAGAGGGAACATTTGTCCCATTCCCTCCGCAAGACTACGCTATAGATGTCATTATTCGTCCCGCTCTATTAATGTTGGTGCTACATCGGCAAAGTCAATTACAAGAAGAGTTATGACTCGCATGCATAGTTTTTTTATTTATTAATGGAAACAGTCCGCGTGCCCTCGAACTACATGTTAAAAGTGTAACCAATGGAATACTAATGCTGTGCTGTGTAATGTTCATTATTGTTCCTGTCAAGTGAATTAAAGTGATCCAATAACTTTCTCAAATTCAACCAAAATCAATCGGAGCTTCCACATTTCTCTTAACCTTCTTATTTTGCTTATGGTAACCAAACAATAAAATAGGTTTTGGCGTTTCAAATTGCTCCTTAATTTTGCAGATATTTACGATTGATCTTAAAAGCGTTCCGGAACGCTTTATGATTATAGTCAAAATGTATGGGCAGTAGGTGATACAATCTTACGTCAGTTTTCACCTTTTTTCAAATTACAAACAGTGTTCCGTTTCTATGAAACTAGCACACATCACTCGGAAGGATCCTACAATGATATCAGTATATGATTGAAGTTTCAGATATCACTTTCGGGAAAATGGTATGAAGTTAATGAATCACTTTAATGAATCTTTTTTTTTATTTCCACGGACAGATGTAGTTCTACCGACTGTTGTTTTGACATATATGAATGAACGGAACTGGGAATGCAGCAATATAGATATTGCAAGTCTGCAAGATTGTTATTATTGCATAGATACACACAGTTATTTTGAAAATATAAATTCTATTGTTAACATTCATGGTGTCCAAATCCACAATATCTACACAGAACTCTGGTGGTTCTCTTATAACTTGTCGTATTTGTATTACCAATATAATTATGGAACAGGTTTTGGTTTTTAAAATGTTCTTTTCGTTAAAAAGGTATTTACGATTGAAGTGTTCTGATTTGTAATTATCCACTGGAAAGTTGTAACTGTGTCAGTGCATCGAGTTATCGAATATCACTCTGCATTTTTGCTCATTACTCGTCCATAAAACATTCATTTAACATGACATTTTCAAACATTACTTAGTGGACATATCAGATTACGAAAATACACATTTCATTAATTACTTTTAGCCGCACATGTCGACAAAGTTACTAGATCCCTTTAAGCGGTTGTTTTTAGAATTAACACATCCATGACTATAGATCAAATAGATACTCGATCTGACGTGGCGTATATGTAGAGAGGTTGCATGTTTGGGATGTTAATACAAACAAAGAAGAGGACAGAATAATTTAAATTATCAAAAAGCACGGATATTACATCCCTATTTTCAAACATCACGCTCAGGTTGTTCAAATAACGTCTATGCGTAGTTGCCGTATTTAGAGCAAATTCGTGGAAAGATTCTATCATTCGTGCGAGCAATCACATTACACGAATAAGACATACAGACAAGCAACTATAGATGTATAAATCAAATCAGGATTTAATATAATACATTGGTATTTATTCACGGTTTGAGGGATATGACGTATAAAGAGTTTATGTGGAATTGTTGAACTGCCGAGTTTGAGGCTAACACGTAAAGCAAAGGTGTGTCAGCAGAGGACGACAAATGCGTGTACTATTATGTGCTTATGTATTGTTAATGGAAGAGGATAAAGGCAGGGGTGGGCCACCCTTTGAATGATCAAAATGGAGTATTGTATTCCAATGTGTTCATTACACTATTGATACACTGTTTACCCATTGCCTATTACGGGTACCTGTGGTGTTGTACAAAGATCCTAAGTTGAACTTAACTCTTAGTATAGACTTAAAAAGTATAGTAAGACATTTGTAGACGTGGAATGAAATATATTCAAAAGCAAAACATGCAAGTATTTAAGACTTTTCTTATTTTTTACATGAAGAACATGAATTTTCCTTGATAATAGCAAAATATTAATGATTTGAAACAACATTTTATACCTTTTTAAATGACTTTTAATTTTACAAAGTTGTTTTCAAAGAAACCAAGGGGGGGGGGGGGGGGTGTGGGGGGGGGGGGGGGGGGCGTGGTGAGCTATACTGTATAGGTAAGTTGAGAGCTCATGCTTATGGTGAAACCGTAATCCAAATATATAGGATATCGTACATACACACAAATTAACAAACACTAAAACACAAGTCTGAAATAAGCTGCTACTACATATTCTCATGAAAACATACTTGAACAAAAAGAGATAATTACTAGACTATCATTCTTCCGCATCACATACATGACATACGCACGAACAAACTTAATGTTGCACATAATTGTTTTAAATAATTATTCACACCAGCAGACATACGGTGGTACACACGCCCGAACACACACACACACACAGTATACATAATATATACATTAACATGAGCAAATAAATGGGGCTTCCCCGGGATTCGAACCCGATACCTCCTGATTGCTAGACCGGTGCTTATTCCGACTGTGCTAGAAAGTTTATTTTTCATTTGTATTAAATAGTTCTCGTCATTTTCTCTCTGTTTGAAATAGTGTATACATGATAGAAATACAAAGCAAAGAAAATACACCAAAAGCAAAAGAAATTCCCGAAAAATTCTCCCTTCCTCGCCCCTCTTTTGCCAAACGCACGTCATTTTATTCAGACATGTTTGCACATGTTCTGTGGGAGGAAAGATGAGATGTGGTTGAGGTAATGCTACTCCTCCCCCTCAACTCGGTTACCCATTGACGCACATAGGGTCAATCCTTGAGGAGGGGGCAAATTGGGGAGGGGGGGGGGGCTGTTGTTGGTAGAGGGGGAACGTTTTCCTTGATGGGGATACATAATAACGATAATAGGTTCGATTTGTATACTGTAGCACCTAATATGATACACTATCATCTCTCAGTGCTTTACACTATTATTACCCAAGGACCCGGTCTTAGGGTACAATGCCATCCCACACTCATTATGTGCATCATCTCCACTCATTGGGACATCGCGTGCATAATCATGTAATCCTCAACAGCTATTATAAATGATGTATGGATGTATGTAATCATGTTAGTATTCTCCCACAATGGGGTAGGCTATGACTGAAAGGGTTATAGAATTCCAAAAGGTGGGTAAAATACCCCCCCCCCCCCCTCTCTCTCTCTCTTGCGACACTGCCTTTACCCCCTACTCCTTCCCCTTCCCCATCCGACTTCACACGTGATCAGCACAAGACGTGACTACACATCCATTTTGCTCAGTTATCCACTTGTGTTGGGGGGGGGGGGGGGGGGAGTTAGGGGGGCTAGCGTACATAACGGTGCACTGTCCTCCATTGTCATCTTAGAAGCACACACACGCGACGGCACGAGCATACTAACGAATTTACTGACACGATCGAACCTACGAGCCGTCATACTTCATTTATAAAGACATTTTTCATCAATTTGAAAAACATAGTTCTACACAACGCTAAGAAATGTTCATACGCGACCGAATATGCGAACCAACATGCACATATTTTGTCATTTAGGAAGATACACTTCCAATTTAATTTGGACTCTAGCTATACACAGTGACAAAATGTATATACACGACAGCTATATGCACCAAAATACACATATAGTATATATACCAACATGAACAATATCCCAATGTTTAAACATGCACACACAAAGTATAAAATGTGTATTCCTAACACATCTGAGTGTTTAAGCTACGTATTTATTTATGAAACCAGCTCTCTACGGTAGATATGAACTTGGTCACCCACGTTGCATTCCCGCTCATTATCTTTGTAACCAACTGAGTAGTTAATGCAAAATTATATCTAATTTCAACATAAAGGAAACTGACCAGAAATATTTTAAATTAATTAAATTGAGCAAATAAAACTGAGCTTCCCAGTGATTTCAGAGGGTTTCAGGGACGAACAAATATTGTATCAAAACACCGGCCTGGTACATGTATTATAATTAATAGCTAATGTTGTAATATTGATATCAATTAGGTATTATTTGATTGGTATAATAAATATTCATATTATACATACAAATACAAAATTACATTTTACATTTTGTAATTTTTTTCCCTTTAATATACAGCATGTTTGTCTGGATATCGACAAAAATAAATTGAAATTTTAAACCAACATGACAAAAATCTGCATTTCAATTTGCCATACGCCCGGTTGTATAGTATCATGTATAAGATTGATTCTCGGTTTACGTACATTTGACACCGTAACACAATCGCATGCATATACAAAAAGGAAAAGCAGCAAAAAGTCATAATTACTGTGCTGTACTGTCTACATTTTCATATGTCTGTTGTTAAACAGTAAAATCATATGTTTAGTGTGACATGTTTCTAAGAACTTTGTCATTAACATTGAATAGGCTTGTAAAACCGTTTCGGGGCTGAAATAAACATGGTCGAAAGCTTTATATATAATGTTTTTAATGGCTTATTAACCAGTTGCCTGTACGGGAACATGGTGGGTTCTGTATTAACTCCATGGGGATTACCAAATCTAGTAGGGAACAGATTAATAGAAAGGTTTGTGCGAAAATATGTATTATGGCGGTATGAATAACATAATGTTACAATATACCGCAGCCACACACAGTTGTTATATACATGTATATAGGAGATACCGTGGATACTGAACACGAACCAACCGATCAATACAATCGAATCACATATATGAAATACATCCAAAAATAAATTAAATTCTCGCAATTGTTTCATTTTTGTTTGTTTTATATTCCATATTGATTCTCACCTTGCCTTACACGCCTCGTTACTTTAAAGTGATCCATTAATTTTGTCAAAATTCAACCCAAATCACTTGGAGATTCCACACTTCCCTTGTACCTTGTTGGTTGGCTTATGGTAACAGAAGAATTAAATGGGGTTTGATTTGTCAAATGTCTCCCTAATAATGGAGATATTGAAAGCGTCTGTAGACGGTTTCGAATTCGGATACTCAATCGTCCATAGTATCCGAATTCGGATACTTTACGCGAGCGATCGGGATAAATCAGACATTGATATTCTCGGTTTTCACTCGATCAATATTATTAATTTTCTATGAAAATCACACAATTCATTCTCAAGAATCATATAATAAAATTAGTATGTGTTTGAAATCTCAAATACTACTTTTGGGGAAAAAAGTTAATGGATCACTTTAATATATCACAGCGAAGTGTACATTGCAGTTGCTTGTTATATCAGATTGTGTATCTTTCATACAATTATAATCGATACAATCTGTACATTGCAGTTACATGTTATATCAGAATGATATTGTGTATCTTTCATATTATTATAATCGATACAATCTGCTCTCATGCTTCTAAAATAAATTCAGCTCGACGATCGATACAGTTATTTTTGTCTCATTTTCTAAAGTAAATCTCAGCATGCTGAATAAATCAAATCCATGTGGAAGAACTGTATATAACGTGCAACGTTGATGTACATTTCGGTTATGTTGGAGTTAGCTATATGCATGCGAGGCAAAGATAGAAGTATAAAGGTTCAAATAAAAAACACAGTATGCAGCTGATTACTGTAGTCTAAATATAAGCATGAAACACTTGTAGAGTACAGTCAAACCTGTTTATAGTGACCACCTAAAGAGACATCGGAAAAGTGACCACTGCAGACAGGTTACCTCTTTTTGTTAAAATCACTGTATCGAATGTTTAAACGTCAACAAAGGAAAGCTAAATTATACAATAGAAAAGAGTTAAGTTCCATACAATTGGTTTGTTTTCCTACAGGAATCTCTTTTGGTGGCCACCATAGGCAGGTATAGCCTGTTTAGATAGGTGGCCATTATTACTATGGGTTTGACTGTACATACTTAAATGCAGTTTGTAGCAAAGTCTTATGTGAGCTGAATAAACTAAAATTTGTATTAACGTTAACATATGCTATGTCTTTAAAGGAAAGAGAAATGGTGATATTAAACATTATGAAAACACGATTTAACTGATTAATAACATCATACCGTGGAACACATTTAGAGAAGTAACAAGCCATGTTCACATTTTTTAACCAATATCCTTTTCGATTTCAGTTGTAACTTTTATATTTACCTGTGCATCAACAAGTAATGTTGAACGATCTTTAATTCCTTGTTCCAAATTATGTATTTGCCTTCGTTCTACAATGTTTTATGTGGGAAAATAAACGGCTGCGTCTTTTGAATAGAAGCCAATAGTGTTTGTTCAAAAACATATGAATATATAACCCAATTTGTTTTCAATGTCATATGTTTTATCATAATCAGTTACCCATCACATCAAACCTTAATACAAATGATAATTACATTTGGGCTAGGGTAATAATGATACACACAGTATATATTATGTAAATATAGAATGATAGATAGATGGTAATAAGGACACATTTGAAAGGGGTGAGACCGTGAGAGAGATCAGTGTGATGGGTGAAGAACAAATATGACAATAATATTCATGTGAAGAGAATGAGAGACGGACAGTGAAGAAGAGATCAAATATTAATGAAGGAATATGGAAATGTTACGTCGATACCGTCTCGCCCGGCGAATAAAATGGTAATGACAGAATTTCCCCGCGGAATACGGGGTTTGTGTTTCTGTATGTGAATGTTTGTTTTACTGCGGTTATTGCAAACGATTGATGGCTTAGTCTAATGTCTAAGAGACAAGTTTTGAAAAAAATCAGCGATGGTTAAAAAGCCACTGGCAAAATTGCGGTTGCAAAGTTAAAAGGAACGAGATTCTCATCTGACGGAAGGCATTAAACTGTTCTACAGTGTATGTACAATGCCAAACGGCAGAGATAAAGTGCCTATTTGCATACGAATGTTTGAACTGTGATCATGCTCAAATGAATGAAGTTTAAGCATGCGAAGTTTAACAAATCTGGCATTACTTCGTGAAGTTGAATAAAGTTAGTCACATACATACTAACGTCTGCAGTGAATTTTCAATTTCCTTCCGATTACTTTTATATCTCATATATATGGAAAACAAAGTGCAAGGCCGATCGAACAAGCAAATCATAATAATACGACTACATTCATGCTGACATTTCTACCATGGCGGACTGAGACGGCATTACCCAAAGGCTCGGATATCTCTTTCAAATAAATCATCAAGGTTCTGTACGTTTCTGAAGAAAAAAATCACGATGCCTTTTATGTTTAATGTCGGTTCATCTGAATTTCGCAGAAATTCAATTATTCGTGTATTTTCATAATCATCTCCGATCGATAGAGTCTGACGCCAAATCCTTCCTATAGATCCAACGCATACCAGATACATATAGATACTGCTATACAATACACATAGTGTATACTTAATTCAAAGTTGCTACTAGTATTACACGATTATAAGGGTTAAGGATTAAACAAGTGATTCACTTCATAACACAGAGTAGATTGAAGGACACGTGCCAGTATATGATTGAGTTTTGTACACCACACACCACTAACTACAACATTAATTCAATATCGTTGTCGTTGTTTTACAATATGTTTAAACATTTTGTGTTAAAACGTGATAATACAGAAACGGTACTAATATCCAATTTCGATGTAGAATTTAGTTTGTTGTAGTAATTGAAGGCAGTTTTGTGGTATTTTATGGTGCAACTTATAGAGCGATCGAAATCATTCCACCACCGTACGTTATGACGTACTAACAGGCTCCCATGAAAGTTTAACAAATAACATTACAGGGAGCACGATGAGGGAATTGCAACATCAATGTGAAGGATGAAACCATGGGATGGAACAAGTACATCATTACATTTCTAATCCAAACTCAGAATTGCAAATCCAAAATGTTTTGATCCGAAGAGAAGCGCGTCATCAGGTAACAATTATAGATAAAGATCTTTAATAATGATGGCACACGACATTAACCTATATCATCTCAGATATTATAAAACTTCCACAGAGAAAATATGCATGCTAAAAAAGTTTCCATTGCAGTATAAAACGGGTTAACGAGTCCTTAAGACGGGGACTAAAATAGCATGCACGCAGATGAAGTATAATCGCATCTGTATTTGTAATATCATTATATGCTTTGATATCTCGCTGGCTGACGAGACGGACCGCGTTTTAATATCGATCCACTCAACCAACCACCCACCCACCCATCCCCCGTTCCCTTCCCTCCGTGATTCTCGGCTCATTATCTATGATATTATTCTCATTATACCCTCATTAACGTCATCTGTTATCCCCCTGTTATCGCTCTGCTACGCTCGGCTGGCCAGGCTGAAAAGACAGTCCGCGGAAATGCTTTGATAAACATGTATAGTGGAGGAAATATCAAGTAGAGATGGAGAGGAGGGGAGAAATATTGCTTCCGCATTTGTAGAAACAGAACCAAAATGATAGTGATTTAGCGGGATAAAACAAACAAGGTAGAGATTAATATACAGAGAGAGAGATGAAAAAAAAAAACAGATTGACTTGTTTCAGCAGTGGTAGAAAGAGAATGAAATATATAGAGAGTGATTTAGCGGGATAACACAATGACACGCAGCCATATAGATTAAGATAGAGAGAAAGATGGAAAACCGGACTGACTTGTTTCAGCAGTGGTAGAAATGGAATGAAATGTATAGAGAGTGATTTAGTGGAAGAAAATGTCAAGCAGAGATGGAGAGGAGGACAAATTGATTCCGCAGTTTAAGAAAGAGGACGGAAATGATAGAGAGTGATTTAGCAGGATAAAACAAAACAATAGAGATTAAGAAAGAGGGAAAGATGAAAAACCCGACTGACTTGTTTCAGCAGTGGTAGAAAGAGAATGAAAGTGATTGAGAGAGATTTATAATAAGGTGATGCATGGATTGTATTGGGTGGGGGGGGGGGGGGGGGGGGGGTGTACTTGTGGAGTTGCTTCGTATAGCCATAAATACATTGAGTGCGTATATAATCTTCCAGTCTTAATTGTAATATCGGGTGAATAAAGATACGAGAGATGGGGGTTTGAATTAGTTAATCATAACATTTGAACCGTCATTCGGAAAGTTCTAAAAACAGCAAAGTAGAAGCTAGCATGCAGTCGAATGAATATCAATGTTGTATCAATGGTGTATCAAAGGCCTCTAATATAATAGATGTCTTTTTACGGTAGAGATGTGATACCGTCAAAGTATAGACTCGTCACTTTAATTGTTATAAATTCAAACGTAATTAAACTAACCAAACATGTCTTTAAACGAATCAAAATTGGCTTCCGTGCACGGGAATGGAATCCGAGACATCGGGATTGCCAGACCGCTACGCTGACCACTAGGCTAGATGGAATCCGAGACATCGGGATTGCCAGACCGCTACGCTGACCACTAGGCTAGATGGAATCCGAGACATCGGGATTGCCAGACCGCTACGCTGACCACTAGGCTAGATGCTCTTTTGATGCAGTTATTTCCTCGGCATCCTTGTTATTGTTCATGCTTGTTTGTATTCTGGTGTATCGTCATTTATTAAAATATACTTCCAGGAAATAAACATTTTCTATATTGGACTTGTTGTCAGAATGCGGACCATTATTTATATGACATGCTCTTGTGTATTAAACGGGGTATGCAACAAACTGTCATAATGAGACGACCGGTTCATTATGCCCAAAAATACAGATGGTAATGTTGAGAAAACATATAACATGGCGACTGGTGTTGGAGTATGGTGGTCACACCAACCAGTGTGCGATGTAAAATTATGCTTCTAAAGTATGATTATTTATTAAAATATACTTCTAGGAAATAAACACTTTCTATATTTGACTTGTTGTCAGATTGCGGACCATTATGTGTATTACATACTATTGTGGATCGGGGAATACGATAACGGTTATAATGAGTCGAACAAACAAACATATGGTCATTATTGGGAAAACATAAAATGGAGACTGGTGTTGAAGTATGCTGGTAAACACCAACCAGTGTGTGTTGGAAAATGACACTTCTAATTTATCAAAATAGTTTTCACATTTCTGCAACAAATAATGTGTCTTATGATGGTAGACCATTTATAATTACACATCCTTGCTTAATACAGATGGTAATGTTGATAAAAAAGTGATTTGAAAATTGTTTGGAAGTATGGTGGTCACACAAACAAGATGCTCCTAACGTATGATTGTGTAGTACAGTATTCTTAAATAGAAGATTCCTGCAACATTATGCTACACATAATTGGTCATCTGTTGGTAGACCATATATTATGATACATCCTTGTACAAATATGGAAATGTTGGTAAAATTGAGACTGGTTTTTTAATATAATGGTCACACCAACCAGATGCTCCTAACGTATAATTTGGTATAAGAATAATCTTCAATAGAAGATTCCTGCAACATTATGCTACACATACACATATAAGTGGTCATCTGTTGGTAGACCATATATTATGATACATCTTTGCTTAACACAGATGGTAATGTTGATAAAACGGAGATGGTTATTGAGTATGGCGGTCACATTAACCAGGGTGTGATGAACAATTCAGTGTTTTTGGTTGTTGTCATTATTTATTTCAATTTTATTGCAAGAAATCTTTTCGCGACATTAATTTGAGAATTATAATGTGTATCATAAATATGTAAATGTTATTTCGGAAAAAATAAAATACATTGATAGGTAAATACACTCAAATTCAACTCATGCTACGTGATGCATTTTACATCGCAATAATATAATATCGATTTGAAATTATATGGTCGAACCGGACACCAATTACATATAGGCCTATGTCATGTGTACGCTAATGAATAAAGAGTTATTTTATTGAATAAATGATTTTTTTTGATTAGTCGATTGGTTTGTTGGCTGGTTGGTTGATTAATGAATTGTTCAATGTAAGGTTGATTTGTTGGTTAATCGACCGACTGCTTATGTAGTATATTGGTGATCAGTTTGATATTAAGCATTTTGTTGCCTTTGGTAATTGGGTTTTTGATGTATCACTTCGTTAGTTCGTTTGAAACACCTGTAAGCTGTATATACACCATTACAAGCTATTAAGCCCACATAATAAATTTGTTTCGCTAATTCTAAACGCCTATACGTGTCCTAGAAGGCAAATCCGGTTTTGAATGAATTCTGCACGTGTATTATTGATTGCACTAATGGGTTCGACATAATGTGGACGTAAAAAGCGCTCTTGAAAACATCCATCATTATTCTTAATGTTAAAGACGAACATGGAAAGTTAATTTATCAAGCACCATTAGCGTCAAAACCTAATAAATCCATCAAACATTAGGTAGAGCTTCCGGTAGAACCATGTTGTAGTTCTGAAAAGACCTGTTGAAAGGGAGATAGAGGAGTGGCCCATATTCACTCATATTATAATTTTCATTCATAATTAAGGACGTCAAATTTGTCTATACCACACCCTTATAAATATGAAACATATAGACATTGAAAGTTGGGTTCGGTACATAATTATAACTTGTAATGATATAGATGATTGTAATTATATACAGACGCGTGAGGGAGATAATAAAGCCTGGCGGCGCAGATATAAAAGATTTTACACTATGGTGTGTGTCAAGTTTCCCATCTAGTCGCATATCGCAAATTAGACAATGATATTTCGTAAATGATACATCATTTCAGGCACATCCATCCAGGCACACATACGTACCGACAATAGACAAACAAAGTTAAACTCACGAACATACATACAAACGCCAAGTGACGCACATACAGAAATAAATGAACAAACGCAATCACGAACTCTACTGTACGCTCAATGACATATATACAAACAAATGAATGCACATACAAACACCATCGCAAACAAACTGACACACGGATAGTACTTACAATCAATACGACCAGCATAATATATTTGCCAGCCGACACGTTCACACGCGGGACACACATACAAACTTACCAACAAACATACATATAAACATAAACTCAAATAGGTAAGTGCACACATACGTACAGGCATATTTAAAAGCAGACACGTTGACATACTCAAACACACATACAGATACACACACAAACATAAAAATGCTCACAGATTAACTCACTCACATACACATAGACACACGTACGCACACACCCACAGTCACACCTATATGTGCAGAAGTTCCGGATGTATCAGTTTACATGCGGTTAGGTATAAGTATCCTGATTACAATGGTTATTTTACCTTCACGGTTGATAAGTCATGATAAATGAAAAAACGCGATATGATTTGTGCTAATATATCGCAGGCTCATCAAGTTTGAAATTAATTAATTTAATTATATATCGTTAATCACTCGGTATTCTGCCTATAGATGGTGCTTATAATACCATGTTATAGACTAAATTGAAAATGAGCAAAGATCCCTATATGTTTGAAATAATAACAATATACCTGTTATATGTGTGTTACATATAAATAATTGTATACATAGATTTTTGGCTTTGGCCACTTTATATGTATAGCCTATTATTAATTTATACCTTTTTTGTGTCAATTATCATGATTATTCAACATTGAAGATTGCAAATATTAACTTGCAAATATGCACAGTAATGTCTTTTTGCTGTAATTTCAATCAGCAAATAGAAACTGACAAACATTAATAATTTGATTGTGGTTCCATCAACGGTTTCTGATTAGGAAGATGCTTAGCTTGCGCCTGTGTTTTTATTAAATTATTTAATTCGATATAATGATAGCTTTCTTTCATTAAAGGGACTTAGTAACATTGTCCAAATCCTCAAAACTTACTTACCTTATCATATTCATATTAACAATAAAAGCACGGCACATGTTTCGGTTTTTCAAATTTACATTTCGTCAAAAGATATTTACGTTTGAAGTGTTCATATATTAAATTGTCTACGGGATAATGTCATGCCGTGTGCAAAGTAAGTACAATGAGTAATTAGTGAATATGATTTTGTATCACTTCGCAGTTTTGCTCATATCTCCGCCGAAAAACATCCAATTAACGTGAAATTTTCACACATTACTTTGTGGACATATCAGATCAATCCAATACACATTTTATTAATCACTCATCACTTTCTGCACTTGCCAACAAAGTGGAATATTGTCAAATATAAACAAGTATTCCTTTTCCCTTTTCCTTTCCCTTTTACATGAACAATTATGAGGACACTAGAAGATCAATATTTATAAGTTATATGACCATTAGTGACCACTGTGAAGCAATAGATGATAACACATTTTAACTGCTTGAGGGCATTACAGTGAAATGACCACTTAGCGTTATCACGTTGTTTATCGAAGAGCAAGAATCAGATGTGACTAAAGTAAAGAGTTATATACAAGCAAAACTATCGTGCATATCATCTACCCAGGAAGATGAACATGTTGCCCTTCACGTTTGCAAATGTTACTATTCATCTCCCTCTTTATTCTCATCTTTAAAAACGGTGCGAATCACACTCAGACATAAGTATAATTAGAAAATCGGTGAAGTATTTTAAAAGCTTAGTTCCATAAGGTGCTAAATCCACTTTTCAAACAAATTGAGTTAACGATATCAGTACATTAATATGCTACATAGCTATCTAGAAATCAACATTTTAGGACAAATTACACAATCAAAATCCAAATATGAAACGTTCCATTTTTATATTCCTATAGGCATTTGTACAAAGTTGGGCAAAGAAACCAGCTTTTCTCCAAAGTTGACAAGTTGATTTAGCGCCTTTTGCAATAAAGCTCTTCAATTTTGTATTTAACATAGCTACATCAACATTGTCTGCTGAAGGACAGCCTCGAGTGACTACAGACATGAAACAAAAGGCCGGACATGTATTCATCTAATGGTCAATGGGTAGAAGACTAATACACTGACCCCAGGAAAGGTCTTTTATCATATACTTATTGAGACTTGGCTGTTGTTTTAATTATATCAAATCCATTTAAGTGATCGCTGTAATTTTGCATTCGGTCACAACAGTACGATGCGAATTAAATACTATTTTGTCTTTCTTTATCAAATTACTCTAAGATTTCATTGGTATTCTTTAAACAAGCGAATCAAAACAAAGCAAGTTGGACTTCTCTAAATTGATCAAGTTTATCGCAGATTCTACAAAGAAGAGGCGTTCGATTTGATAATATATTATACGCTGACAATGATGATGTGCTTGTATACGGAATACGATACCTTAACGGCAAATGGAAAACGCTCTCATATATGATAAGGTCAATGAGTGAATGCACGTCTCGATGTAATTATAATATCATAGAGCCCATATAATATTAATCAGTAATATCAAAATAATCTGTCTCTCGCATCATGGGAGAGGGTACCGTAGCCTTCAATGTGCAAAAGAAAAAAACAAAAATCGGGAGGTCATGACTTCTTGGTTACATTTTCGTACATCGCATATTCCCAAGTGCATGGGGTAAGAGTGAGAAGGGTGTTAAGTCCAAGTTTTGCTAAATTGAGTTATGAATACTATCTTGTACGTTAGGTGAGAACCTTCCCTTTGTTTCTTATGCCAATTATTTAGATAGTGATTATTTTTTGTTGATATGAATATTAATAAACAAAATGAAAGAGAGCTGTATTAGGTTTCTACTGTCTACGAAGCTCCCAAACTTAAAACATGATTGTCTCCAAAGTGCACATAAGTGCCTTAGAGCCCTTCTCTTTCTCAACCGATTGCCCAAACTTTGAATGTGTTTGTCTAGACAGAAAAATCCACCTCGTTATGGGGTCCTTTAATATCATGACGTCATACTATCCACCCCCATCCCGAACGGGTGAGAACAAAACCCTCGAAACATTGGCTGATTTTTCGGATTAGTGTTTGCCTAGCTGTACAACATGTCCCAAAATTAATTACAACGGGACTTTCTGCAACGATAACTTTAAAATAGTAGATCAATCAGAATGATATTTCAGGGTATGAATCTATTACTTATTACCTACATCTTGCAGAAAGCCCTAATCGATTTGCTTTAGTGGTCATGGGAATGAGGATCTTTTTGTCAATCATGTCATGTGTCCATTTTCGTTCATAACGCGTGAACACAATGGACAACACGTCTCCTTACATTACAAAACCTGGAGGGAAGGGACATCTGACATGATTGACAAAAGATCCTCATTTTGATGTAGGTAATAGGTTATAGTTTCATACCCTGAAATATCATTCTGATTGATCTACTATCTTTAAAGTTATCGTTGCAGAAAGTCCCGTTGTAATTAATTCTGGGACATGTTGTATGTAGAAGATATTCCAGTCAGTTAATTTTTTGTTAATAATTATTTGATTTAATTCTCACCCCATTTATTACAAAAATAAATATCACGGACACATAGGAACGTATTATTAGCTGGGGCATCGTCTGATACCTATAGCACGGTATGTTTATGGCTGAATATTTAACCCTAAATATTACACAATTCTTCAAATCACAGCCATTTTTCAACAAAAAGTGATATCTTTATTTTCATGTCGTCTCATTTATATATTATGTGATCTCAGAAAGATTATATAAAACCGACTACATGATAGAAAGGGTTATAGCGTATATCGAAATTGTTGTGATTATAATTAAATTGTTGTGATTATGGCAGACGATCAATTAGTAATAATCATTACTGACAATCATGATGTTACGAACGACATAATGGGAGAAGAGAATAAATCTAATTACCGTATATTAGAAGGTTACAACTTCTGGGTCATATTTTCGTAAACGCACGCTATCTAAAACCTAAAGCATTGTTTACCCGCTTAGATTTGTGTTATTTCTAGACGTCTTTCTTCCTTGTTCAAATCTCTCCTCCCCCATAAATTCGTTTTTTTTCGATCGCTTCCGATCGTTGTACGCATCAATAATTACCAACGCAGTGATGTATCTACGGGGGCGCGGGCGCAGGGGCGGGGGGGGGGGGGGGTGGGCATGTGCCCCCAATCATTTGAAGAAGAAAAACAACAATGCAAATATATAAGGGAATAATTTTGTGTATAAAATAAAGAAAAACATAAGCTGCCAGTGCTTCCCCAATAATGTATGTGCCCCCTCCCCCGACCCAATCAGTCCAACCACGCAACGCCATTGTACCAAGATATATATAGTGAGAGTATTGTGACGCTGATGCGGACTGGATGTAGTGAGGTAGGTAAAGGAGGAATGCTTCATGAGATGATGTAGGGAGGTAGGTAAAGGAGGAATGCTTCATGAGATGTTGTTTTGTAATTACGCGCATCACTTGGGTTTTACCTGATGCTGATTTTGAATATGTCTTCTTTTTTTTTTATAAAAGGGGATGAGAGAGAGAAGATGCACCAGAGATTGTTATGCATTATTCATGCAGTTGTCTTTCGGGCCCCAACTCCTTAAATGGCGCAGCGCTGGGTTACTAAATGGGGTGTGGGGGCACTCCACATATGCATTTTGGGGTAGAAATCTGTATAATAAATGTATTTCTTTATTTTCTCTAACGATTTGCTTAGGTTTTGTTAACATATTAGGAACAAGTTGTGGGGGGGGGGGGGGGGAGGGGCACAAGCCCCCAGGACATCTCGTAGCTATAAAATAAAATGCCTCTTTACATTACACACACCAACGACCTTTTCATGTTCGACCAGGGAGCCAAGTTGGCTATTTATATCTTCCTGAATAGTTTGTTCCATGATTTTCACAATATTCATAAGGATCGAGAATAGCTCGCTAGATCTCCCTGTCCATTAAAAAATGTCACAAATTTACACGTACGCATCGTGGCAAAATATTTCCCCACCACACTGACGAAAATAAATCCATAATCTATTTGTGATGTTTTACATCATTTGTGATGTAAAGACATAGGTAAACAAATGTCAAACTCTTCCGGTATTTGTTGGTAAATGAGAAAGTTGTTGATCTATCGTAAACATTTTGTCAGTAAACATCACACCTTAATAATAATTTATGATGTACATGTAGCAAGATTGCGGCACCAATAACGCATCATTTGACACTGATAATACATTGCCTAAGAATTGTTTGCAGCATTCGAATAAGCAGCTCTAATCGTCAAAAATATTGACATTAAGAAATACATTTTGTAGATCATTATACGCTATAATTCGAATTTAAAAAAATCATTCTCGCAATGCAATACGTTCGTGAAAATGGCAACTAAATAAATCAAGCATTGTAGTCACGATGGATTATCGTATATGTATAATAACACGAGAGCCATACTAGCTGACTGGTGCGTGACGCTCATTACTGCATTTCCATAAATCGAGTGCAATTTTTCTCGTTAATGATCCATTCAGCTTAAAAGCTTATTATTCCACTGACTCGAACTGAATAGGCTCTGCTCCGTATCTAATGACGCTAGCATTTAAGGTGTACGGAAAACTTGTCTTGCTGGGGGGGGGGGGGGGGGTGTAATTAAAGCCCGGCGCAGACAGAGCCGACTCGACTCGATCCAACTGGTTATCAGTCCGATCGGCTCACGACTCACGATTTTGCCAGTCGGAAGCAAATCGGACCCAATTTAATATGTTGATACGGCCGCGACTGAATCGGACCGACTGTGGCTTAATTCAGTCGGGTCGGATCGGGTCGAGTCGGCTCTGTCTGCACCGGGTTGTATACAGCTCATGGTGATGGACACCACATGACCCCTCAATGTCCAAAACCATTACGAAGCCCCCCCCCACCCCCCCCCCCCCAACTTGTTTGGCAAATTCAGGCTCCACCACTAGGCATTGTTTGCATCGTTATTGTGATGTTGTGGTGCTAGCACGATTCAACCATTAACATCATTACAATAATCGTTATACTGCTAGAGACACACGCGTGTACGTTTTGTTCATAAATAACAACACCAGCCAAAACCGTTGTATAAAGGAAAAGGGTGTCAATATAAAAATGCACAATAAACAGACACTCGACTTGATATTCATCACATTTGAACAAGATGGAAATTGATTTTTAAATATCTCCAAAGTGATTTTCACGAATGAATATAATAGTATTCACAGTTGACCGTTTTATTTGAAACATTACTTTTCTTATCTTCGAAAATGATAATTGCATTTTTGCCAACATGGAAAATAAGTAATGTGTAAGTAATAAGTACGTTTTTTTCTCATTAATCATCTTCTTATGTCATATTGTATATGTAACTTTCAGCGACCTCGTTTTTGACTGTATTCTACTTTTATCTATGATAATTATTTGCATCAAATGTATGGAAACAAGTAATGTTCGTGTGTTTCTCATTGAATCTTTCTCTTATTGTCTATATAATTTACAACGACCTAATTTATGATTGTAATATACTTGTATTAATGATAATTATTTGCATCAAAATTATAAGAACAAGTACTGTACGTGTATTTTCTAATTTCATTGTCTTTTTCTTTCATATTGTATATATAATTGACACCGCCCTTGTTTATGATTGTAATATGCTTTTATTGATGATAATTATGTGCATTAAAATCATGGCAACAAGTACTGTACGTGTGTTTCTCATTTCACGATTATTTTTGTATTGCATATTGTATGATAATTGACACAGACCTTGTTATAATTGTAATCTACTTGTATTAATGATAATTATTTGCATCAAGTACTGTACGTGTATTTTTCTCATTTCATTGTCTTTTTCTTTCATATTGTATATAATTGACACCGACCTTGTTTATGACTGTAATATACTTTTATTAATGATAATTGTTATTTTGCATCAAAATCGTGCGGACAAGTAGATCGGGTTTGCTTCTTTCATCTCGTCATGTCTCGTCTTTCGAATTAATGACGGTAACGAAATCACCCGCTGAGCACCCGTAGTCATGCACCGCGCGGTCTTCCCGGGCGGCACAATAGGTTGCCATGGTAGCCACTGCGATACCCAGGAGAATTATGCTTTATTTTCATTTCAAGCGTTCATTATTATTGCTGAATGCAATGAGGCGTCGATAATGCGTGCAAATCATTGCCTGGACAATCCTGATGATGTCTTGTTTTTGTTCTCACTCGTTCCCAATAAAGTGATGGGAAAAAATAATGAAACTAGCGCTGCTGCAAGTAATAAAGGTTGCACGATAATGCTGAAATAAAATACCAATCGATTTGTTTAGTCTTACTCGCAAAATATGAATTATTCATTCTGGTTATTATGTTTGCGACTTTGCGTGCAAGTTTGATATGCTCTTGGAAGAGTGTATGGATTATGGATATTACCATACATGATTTCATACAATAAATTGGCCCTGTTAAAAATGTACGGTTTATGCTTTGTTTGCCCTTTGTTAACTGCATGTCATGTATCCTTTAGTAAAACATAACACTAATATCGTTTGTGAAGTGCATGTAAAACATTTCACTGGCGGAATATTTTGTCACTTCAACAAATATTAAACAGATTCAAACGTATCTTAACACGCATTTCTCTATCCTTCTTTTTATTACTAGTATTTCCTCTTGCAGACCTTGTAACATGATCAAATTCATGATGTTGTCATTCTTTCATCTGCATTCAGTGAAAAGTTGCAGATCAAGTAAAGTAAAACGTAATAAAAAGTTGTCAAAGATTCAAATACTAGCGCCCACCACCATGACCACTACGTCTCTACTCCCCTCTCCCTCCCCTCTCTCTTTTTCAACTCCTCTCCACCCCTTCTTTTCCCATCTCTCTCTCTCCCTCCCCCTCCATCCTCCTCCTCCATATCCTCGATCCTCTCCATTTCTCCCCTTTTCTCCCTCCTCTGTCACCCTTTATACTCCTCCCCCATATCCCATCTCACCTATCCCTCTCCCGCCTCCTCCCCGCTTTCTCCATCATACCCTTTCTACCAATTTTCTCCACATTACCTCTCTCTCCCATCTCTCCATCTCCTCCCCCCCCCCCCCATCATCCACTTCCGAATGCGTGATCGTATTGATTTGTGATAGAAGTCGATGAAGTTAGCGTGAATGTTGTCGTTGTCGACGCCTGATTGCACTTCCCCCGAATGGTCCTGACATAAACTGCATACCCGGGTGCTTGTTTAAAATAGAAGAAACAAGCTCGCGGCTATAGAGAGCTTCCTTCACATGTCACATGAATATGACACAAAACATTAGGTCGTATTCGTCAAAATAAGCATTTGCTTGCATGTGCTAGACTATTGCTTCTGGGTAAGCTCAAAATCGATTTTTACATTTGACATGTTTGAAAGCAAAACCAACGATTTATACGGGCATATACCGACGCAGAAACGTTGCGAAAGCTTTTAAAGAATATATTCTCTATTATATAATAAAAGAGGCACTCTCAAATATATGTCTCTCTCCGCCATTTCATCATTATCTCATCATTATTTTGTTCCACCTTCTATTCCTATCTCTAAACTCAAAGTTCTCCCTGTATCCTCCCAGTTATGGTTTATAATTACGTATGGGAACGTTGGTCCATATTAATTTGTTTAAATGCTAGCTTTATAATTATGTGATAGATAGATAAACTATGTATGCAAGTATGCACGTTATATATTAGTTGATAAGTAGTGTTAACAATATTAAGCATCAAAGGCCCATGATTAATTGTTACATTATTTTGCAAACGAGATAAAATAGAATACTCTAAATTTCAATTCTATTCAAGCAAATAATTCTCACGCTTATGCAATTTATATGCAGGCAATCTCGCACACTATTAACGATTTACACTGATAGTTGTAATGGTGTTAATATTTATAGGGCTTCAAAAATATATCACCGACCCTGCGTTTGGTTACTAAACAAACACACAATGCTGATTTGCGAAAGGAATTTAAACGTACACAGGTGCACGCTATCCCATAATAAATGATACACGTTTTATTTCTAGAACAATATTATATAGTCGGAAACTGCTCGAACATAAAGGTGTAGTCAAAAGTACATGGACTAAATGTGTAAAATTGTATTTAAACAAAATTAAGCTGACATTTACAAGTGAAACGCAATACCCGACTTGATAATAATATATGCAAACAAATTTAAAAGTTGACATTCAACCAAGGAGGCAAATATAAGAGCCTTGACTAAATAATATATGATAGTATGCAAACAGAACACAAACATGACATTTACAATTGAACACACATTTACCCACTCATAGATGCCCCCAGGATATATATGTAAATAAGACTAAAAATGACATTTACGAGAGTAATGCAATTTATAAATATATCGTGATTGCAAGAAGGAAAGGTCAGAATGACATCTTACGTGGCTTGCGCCTGCAATGTAATCGCATAAGCCTATTACTAGATGAGCATTTGCAGCAGTGCTATTTTATTTTAAGATATATACTGTACATGTTTCCACTCAGCAAATACAAGACCATGCCTGAGCAGGGTTTAGGGGTGCAACGTGCACGTGATCTAAACCTGCGTCCAGACATCATACTTCTAACTCGAACGTTAAACTACCGTTATTGTAATACAAATCCATCTTCTACAGAATACTAGTATAGGCATAATTATGTCGGGATTTATTTTATATCGTGACTTTAACCGCCCACTTTCTTCCTTTCGCCTCGTTCTGCTTTCCTCTCCATTCTAATATAATTTTTTGTATACTAATCATTACTCTCCATTGTTTCTGAATCTTATATAACCTGTTAACCTTTGACATTTGATCTTCTATATATCATACATTATAATATATTGGGAACTTTCCTTTATCCACCCCTTCTTCCTTCATGCTTTCTCCTCCCTCATTTACATTCTTATTTAAACCGATTTTAACGTCACTATCCATTATTGTTTATGCCCGTTATCCTGTTATTATTCTGTATATCTCCTGTATGACTTGTATAACCCCCCCCCCCCCAAATCTGTCTTTCTCTCTCCTTTCCTCTCCCTCATTTATACATGATTGTATTATCATATCCGTGCATACACCAATGTAGTCAGTCAGTCTGTCTGTCAGGTCTTTCGTAACATTACTATCCATCCTAGTTTATAAATTACATAATATACCCCTCCGTCTATATATAAAGTATCTACCCTTCTAGCCATATATAGTAAGTCTGGATCTACCTTATAGATTCCTCACCCAGAGGCAGGGGTGTAGCGCCAGGGGCATGGTGAGCATGTACCCAAACTAATTTGACGATAAGGAAAGCATAAGGTTTGACCCCGTAACTTCGCGTGCCCCCCCCCCCCCCCCCCTCCTCCCCGCTCCCCGATCGGTCCGACCACGCTTCGCCACTGTATATGCCCCTCTAGCTTTGCATATAGTCAGTCTAGATCTACCTTAGATCCCCCACCCAGCGGGTAGGCAATCCCCCCTGGCCTTCACCCGTCAGACCATATCATGTCCATCCTTGGAAAACACGTCGATACACACCAACTTATTGATACAAACAGCTCACGATGCCCAATTCTTGGAAAAGGACAGTTAATAATGGGTAGCCTTTTGTTCAGGCTGATATGTTTTTAAGCGGAGCCGCTAGTTAGTAATATTGTCATCTTGCCGCCGGGGAAGTATTGTATCGAAATTTCGTTAAGCTTGTTTATTGAAACTGGTACCAAATATTGGAGATTGCACACACATATATCATCGGCGACACGGATTAGAAAGGAGAAAGGGTCATGGTTGTGAATAGAACCCACAACCTTGGCAGTGAACGATACTAAAGCCAAACTACGGGGACACTCCCATCATGTCTGGTAAAATCAAAATCTGCAAATATCAGCTAAAGGAGAATAACTTGGAATGGTTCGCCTAATATAGTGGAAAAGACTATTATTGCGTAAGTCTACATAATTCAATCAGAATTTGTTTGTGACAACATAATAAATCATATGTTTTTTTAGAAATATAAATTTACATTACCGTTCTAACTATAATGCATGTGTATAATTGTGAAAGATGGTCAAAATACCCCCATAAATACTGCAGTGAGGCTTTATATAGCGACGGAAATAACGATACACAAACACAAATTGAGGAAATGTTACATTCGTGACTTGTATGTATCTTCATTTCGTGCTAGCTTCGACTTCATCTGTCGCCGAAATGTGAACTACATACATGACATCCACGGAACATTAATCAGACGACTCTACCGCTTCTTGTCGCCAGCTTCTCATCGGTTACACGGTGGTATTTGTCTTATCAAAGTGGTCATAAATCGTGATAAATGTCGCCGGGAATTTAATAGGCCATTTTTCTCAATATAATGCCATGTCGTATAATGGCAGGGTATAAATAGGAATATGTATATGCGAATTTTACTAAGTTAGATGTTATGCACGTATATGCCGTTTATTATACTTTATTTCATATCTTTTATTTCGATTTCTCACTAGAACACAAAGTTGAATTTATGATATAAAGATATAGGATAATACACGCGTGACTTTTTCTGCTAAAAATGGACGTAAATGTGTATACATTTCTTAACATAGAGCTCCATAACATTCGCCATGTTAAATGGGGTGCACACTGCTTTATAGGCACAACAATAACCTTCGTGTTATGGAAAGAATTACAAAAATAATGACCTAAATCACTAATTGTGCAAAGATATTTTTAAAAAGAAAAATGAATAATAAATAAATGAACATGAAGCCGTTTCGAAAGGCAGATAATACCTCAAATATATTAAATTTAAAATTGCAAAGAATAGAGAATTTATAAGAATATATACATGAAGATGAATCCGTTTAGGAAGATACGTATAGGTAAAAATAAGGCACCATTAATGTTTGTGATTGTCCTTGACAGTGGTATATCCTGGGCTCATTGATCAGCCACGGTTTGAAATGTTCACTACAGGACCCACCATGATCCCGATGGCCATGAATTATATGTAACTCCATGGATATATAATGTATACTAACTTTATCTGTCCATATGCAATCTCAATAATTACGGAAAGGTTAATGGCGAACGAAATATTCCACGCTTAGAAATATAAAATCATAA
Organism: Echinarachnius parma; assembly: GCA_037951105.1. NCBI lineage: Eukaryota > Metazoa > Echinodermata > Echinoidea > Clypeasteroida > Echinarachniidae > Echinarachnius > Echinarachnius parma. Next base: position 217,613 of record JBAMJV010006161.1, read on the forward strand.
CCTTTCAAAGGTACTTCGCTCATCATTATCATACATCGAGTTGAATCTTTGAAGTTATCATCGACTGTATCACAGTCATATTTTTCTTTTTATTTTCTTTATTATTTCAGCATCTACAATCACAAACTGACTAAACATGAGATTTTTCGGATTGTAACCAAACTTTCCATTTCGATTACTAAATGGACATCGGTTTCATATGGAGATAGGTTAAGACGAACATACACATTAACCCCTACGATAACCTGGTGGGTCTTGTATTAGCTCTATATGTATATAGGGATTGCAAAACGTTGTATACAATGCATGCACGGAACAGGTTAACAAAAGCTTCAAAGCAGTATATACACATTGCCGGCGAGACTAATTAATTAAGATTTGAAGTCACATCTGATCTAAAAGCCTGTCATGGTCATGCCACGGTCCCAAAATAAGCACAATATAGCACGATTGACAGCGGAACATTTACATACAGACACAATATTTGTATAGAGCCGAAGGCACCCACACGATTTAAAGTGATCAATTAACTTTCTCAAATGCAACCTAAATCACTTGAAGCTTCCACATTTCTTTTGGACCTTGTTGTTAGGCTAATGGTAACAGAAAGATTAATTGGGTTTTGGCTTGTCAAATGTCTTCCTAAGTATGAAGATATTTATGATTTAATGGAAAGCGCCCCAGGAACGCTTTATTATTGTAGTCAAAATCAATGAGCAGTAGGAGATAACATCTGAGACATACACTTGTACTTTTTCCACAAAGTAAATACTACGGAACTATCATACATGATTTCGAAGAATATAACAATGATGTTGGTACCGTATGATTGAAGTCTCAAATATCACTTTTGGAAGAAAAACAAGTTTTAAATGCATCACTTTAATTATATCGGTCCTTGTATGCTACAGTTTCATTTCACAACATGACTAATTAATTACATTGGTAAGTCACATCTAATCCCTGTCATGGCCATGCTACCGTCTAAAAATAAGCATAATAATACGTTGATGATCAACTGTGGACCAGTGCATGCAATTTGTATCACTATGCGTTAGGTTCGAGATAAGTGCCTGTATACTTATCATAATTACCCTTATAGTCTAAAAACATTGATTTCAAACATCACTAATTAATTAAGATATGCGAGGTCATCAACAATAAAAGCCAATTGTCACCATGCCACATACTTCACATACTGCCACATACAAAAATCATGTAAAAGCACGAATGAAATAAGGCACCACTGACCACTTACAGAAACACAATATACATGAGTCTAACCAATGTTTAGGTGTAATTAGGGGGGGGGGGGCGCCCCCAATAATTTGAAGAAAAAACACCCCCAAACATAATGGGGAAATCTTTAAAAAGAAAAAATAATAAATATATATATTCATTTAAGGGGAATAGGGAAATTGACTATAAATACTTCGCCTGTATGGAATATATTGTGTGTCTATTCAAGATTTGAAGGGCACGCTGCCACTTGGAAATGTCAGAATAGATCTCATTGAACCAATGTTAAGCACACCACGAGCGTAGGAAGGGTCAACCACCAAGAACAGATGAGGGAGGGGGGGGGGGGGGGTGGGAGATGGGGGGGGGGGGGGTCCTACGTAGCGGCTGTTTAAATCCTTAACTTTAATACTCAGGATTCATAAATTATTCGTCCAACAAAATGACGAATCGTTTTGGATTCGCCATCTATTTAGTTTAATAGCAGTAATCATTAATATTATGTAAATTCATAGAATGTCTTTCTTTTTTCTTATGTTAGACTAGAGGGGCAGATATGAGGAGATAATGCGCCGGTTATGTAATAATGTACATTTCTAATTTCCATGCACATCGTATTATCAAAGATTGTTCCGTGCAGTCTGAAAGCTTGCAATAGGTTGTACCCGACCTAGCAACAACTTATGCATGCAAGGTGTAATCTCAGTATTAAATTGTATTTGTTTGAAAACGGTTTATTGATAACAATGTCTCAAGGTCATCAGGAAAAATTAATAAACCGGCCATATTGTGGGTGGAGGGGAGGGGGGGGGGGGGGGGCAACTGCATCCCCTTGATCCCCCATAGTTACACCCCTGGAGTAGCCACCCAAGCGGAGTAGGCAACAAATCAAAGTAGATTAGCGTTTTCCCATCCAATATGAAATAGCATCCTCTCCCGTAAAACGCCGAGGATTTGGTGCGTAGTGAACGACCTCCAATCTTCGAGAAAAGGGGAATGATAATCTTGTTCAGTTTAACGATCCTTAAATTGGCATCCCGATGACTGGAGATAAAAGGCGAGAGAAAGAGTAAAATGTTGAGGTAAACGATCCTTAAATTGGCATCTCAGTGACTGCAGATGAATATGATGGAGGCGATAGACCGAGGCTGAAGTCTTCGAGACGAGATGGGAATTGATTTCTCTGTATTGATTGAGGCGCTCGCCTTGCAACGCGCAGTTGTAAGGAGATCCATCTAAAAACTAAAAATACAATCCGCTTCGGCTTTAGTCATGTTAGTCGCTTAATTCAGCTCATGGCAAACCACCTGTTACCCGGTGTTGAATGTCTGAAGTTAGCCGGAGGTTCTAGTAGGCAGGCTTTGGCGAGGTTTAATATGACGATACCATGTTTCAACATTTGAATGAGGCACATTAACTCATAATAAATACGCAAGAAGTATTGCATATCTATGCATCAATGGCGTAAGCGTCTTATAAATGTTAACCCCTCACGGTGCACGATGAAACGAATATAATGAGCCAGGAATATTGATTTAGTCATGTTTTTTCTTCCCATTTCGTCAATTAAATTCCATTTTGTTTATTTATCTTTACATATCAATGTATACATTTATGTATTTATGTATGTATTTATTTATTAATTTATAAAGTTATTTATGTATTTATTCATTCATTAATTTATGTATGTATTTATATATCTATTTATTATTTGTTTTAATTTTGTATTTATGTATGTATGTATGTATAAATAATTAATTAGCAAGAATGAAACTGGGGAACTTGATGAGGAAGAACTAGGAAATTTGGAAACAAAACGCCAATGTTTCGCACTGTTCTACCAATAAGGTTCTGTCACTTCTTTGCTCAAATTACGCACTCTATTATAAAATGTTGAGCGAGCTATTTACCCTCATTGGTTGTCAGCCTATGTATACAATAATGAATGGATGTATTATACATCCATTCATAATTGTATACACCTGAAGTGGCTATTATTGTGTGTTACTTTAATGACTGCCATAATGTGCACGTTTTTGCGTGGTGGATAGTGTGTGAGGTGACAATAGGCGTACCGAGGTTTTTTTGGGGGGTGTTCAACACCCCCTTTAGCGAAAAAATACTGTATTCGGTATACAAACACACCCCAACTTCGCCACTAAATGAAACTAAAAACGCCCCCTCTTGAACAAATCCTGGTTACGACTATGCCTGTGACCAGGGTAGTATTAGTAATGTTGTTGAGTTGCAAAGCGTTTATATGGTCACTACTCACTTTATAGGCGTTGTCGAAATCAAAACATTATAGTGATTATTAGTATAATATTAGAAACGATAAATCAATACCAGCAAAATATAATAAGGGAAGTTGACACCGGAATTCAGACTGGATTTTATTTTTTGGAGGAGGCAACCGATGAAACCTTACACCACCATGCAAATGAGAATCACGTTTAGAGTTTTTTTTAATAATCTATATATATACATATACACGATAGAGTATACGTGCACTTATACTAGTTTATCTTTTACATCATATCAATGGTACTTTATTTCTTGCTCGCAATGATAATAATTGTCTAATCAAAAAATGTCTGTATTAATCATGGGAACACTACCATTCAAAAGAGAACCACGTTTAGAGCTTTTTTGAATTGTTTAAATATATATTACGTGCACGTATACTGATTAGTTTATCTTTTACATCATAATCAATGATACTTGCTCATAATGATATTGTCAAATAAATACATTATTATCTTACTATTCATTGATCAAGGGAATCAGTTGATTTATTTTCTCATTTTGTAATAATAATATGCGATATGTTAATTATGCCCTACCATTCTCTCTCTACCTCTCACCTCCTATATAACAATAATCATAGGTTGTTATACAACTTTTCACATAATATCTCGTTTGTCATTAAACAAAATTAATTACAAATGAGGTATGTGTATCTCTCTGTAAAGGACAAACTCCCTTAGAAATTCTTGCTCAATCTGCGTATTACCAATAGAAGATCGGACAGGTTTTGATTTTTCGAATTTCCCTTTCGTTAAAAGGATATTTACAATTGAATTGTTCGAATTTGTAATCATCCACTAGAAAGTTATAACTGTGTACAGATAATGAGTTAGCGAATATAACCTTGCATTTTCGCTCATCAATTGGCCATATAATATCCATTTACCATGCAGTTTTCACACACTACTCATTGGACATGCATATTAAATCACAAGAATACACATTTTGATCAGCCATTCATAACTTTTGGCACATTTCAACAAACTATTAAGTTACTAGATCCATTTAAACGCCAATCCTATTTGTAATAATACTTAACACATCTAGGTCTATGTAAACATGCAACACGCATTGTCTTTGACTGGCAATTGGGGCTAACTTGATATTCCTACCAAGGCTAACCGATCTAGCTCTAAATGTCGACTAAATGACTACATGACTACTTGTTTGATTGGCCCTAGCAATTGAGATACACAAAGCACGATACTAAGCTATCATGTTGTTTGGTATTTGAGCCAAGATCCACGAAATGTTTGATGCTATTATTCATAATTTCAAAATATATAAACCTTGATGTACAATGCACTCGGTACCATTTTTATTTCATTTCACACAATATTTAGCGGTCTTCACTTAAAACTATTGACAAAACTGCCATTCTTGCGATTTTGCAACAAAAGATATTGATTTGTAGTTGTTTTGATCAAGATCAGTCATACAGCAGTTGAAGCACGATGTGCAAGTAACTCCACAGTAAAGAATGGAACTGTCGAGTTTATCAGATATTGTCGGAAAAATTGGGAAAAGAGTTGCACAACTTACCAAAAATGGTTTAACTTCCGACTCGTTAATCAATCAAAGACACAATTTAAGAGTACAGTTTCTCCTTTTCTGGTCTTCGTCAGAGTTAGCCTTCTGGAGACCCTGGTGAAAAGAAAAGGACCAAGCGAAGAGAAATCCGAAATATTAGCTGGAAACAAGAAATCAGTCCTTTTGGTAAATGTTCGTTAAAATCGCAGCGTCAAAGTTTCATGGAGACAGAAATGTACACGCCCCTTTTTCATTGAAAGTTTCTTACTATAACTTTTAGTTGATAGCGGAATGATACGGCTTTCCAGAGCTTCAAATCAGGCGAAATCTCAGCAAAATCTCAGTTCTGATAAGTCCGACAAGAATTTTCCAGATTATGGATGACCAAAATGGTGTTAGAGGAATGAAAATGTCCTGTAGAACGATGAATTTGAGTGGATGGGAATAGAGAAGAGAGGAATAAAAGCGGCACCGACCCGGCTATAGATACCAAATGCACGTGCGCACAGAAAGATACTTTGCAAATGCAATATTGGTGTGTTTCGCCGGTAAAATTTCTCTCTCATCATACACACAATCTCCGCGAAGCATGCTCAACATGCGAATTTCACCGAGGCGAATACCCCCTGCATCGCCCAAGCATTATTGACGTCACCACCCCACACGTGACAGCGACCAATCAGATGCGAGGATTACTTTTGGCCACGCGCAGGCGCAGGCGAAGTCTCGTGGTAGGCACGCGACCAAAACTCCATGTATTATTCATGATGACGACAGTATAAACCATTCATCAGGTGGCACCAAAATCAATGTCATTCATTTTTGTTTGCAAAGATATGAACGACAACAAGATTATGCAGATTCCGTTTTTACAGCATTTATCATTATGTCACCATGGGAGAAGAAGAAAAGATAATGATATTCTGAGTTGAAGTTTTCTATATATAATAGTTCAAATGTGATTATGCGCTTGTAATTCCAAGTTGTCTGAAATCAAATTAGATTCGCTTCATCAACTTTAATGCCGTCGGCCGTTCTAGAATAATGGAGAGTATGACGTCAGAACAGTATTAAAAAAAACCGCTGATCATTTTCATCACACATTATGCCTGTAGGTGTTGCTAATAAGTATTCTTGAAAATGTCAATCAGTATCTTTTTATGGTGCGTTAATTGTTTCTTTTGAGAAAAATACAATTTCGTAGATGATATCGGTCCTGGCTTTTTGGTGAAAAGAATTGTGAAATACACTTATTGTTTTCCTGATTACAGATATGTGTGTTCTGGTCACTTTTGTTTGTGAATAATGAACTGCCGTACTACTATAATCACCTTTCCCGGACAAAGAAAGGTTATTAATTATAGGGTCAATTCGTTTTAGGTTATGTAGCTACAAGAGAGAGTAATAACATAATTCCGTTAGATGTAGAAACTAATAATATAAATATTATTTTACGTTTAAATGACGTATACGTAGTACGTTTTTCAATAACATAATCATGATAATCATGCTGAAATCAGTACAAATTTCACTTCATATAATTTTAACGCCTAATAATATTGATCAAATAGTCTCTAGGCGATTTAAAACGTCACCGTTACCTATGTACGTACCTTGATCGCCAGAGAGACACGCACATGTTTAATCAGCACGTCACGTGCACATTTTCTAATACTACATCCTGAGGAGCATTCCAGCCTGGCACTGATATTTCGATGATGCATATTCAACACGTTCAAATAGAAATTAGATCTATCTTGCTATATATCGCGATGGGTCAATATCATGTGAGACAAATATGAGCTACCTCATTGTAATTTTTCATTGTTGCCGAAACAAAAACAACATGATAGATTCTTCTTTTTTTAACGGAGAAAAAAGATGCAATTATGCACATACTTATGCATATTATAGTATACATGTATACGAATCTTACTAGGAGCATTCCAGCCATGCGAAATGTTGATGCGTATATTCAAAGAAAAGAGAAAATGCATCTTGATATCGCGTTGCGTCAATGGCGTCTGACCAAAATCTGAGCTACCGCATTGTCATGTTTGTTGCCGGTTCAAAAACAAAATCAATTCTTTCTTTCTTTTGTGTTTTCGTAGAATAAAACTGCAATACAAGTTTACATATAACGCCCACCATGACTTGAACCTTCCGTTGGAGCATTACAGCCGGGCAACATTTCGATGAAGCATAATTACGAGAAAATATATTTCTTGTTATTGCGATGGGTCAATAGCACATGCCCCAAACATGAGCTACGTATCTCAATGTCATTATTGTTGCCGAAACGAAAACAAAAACACTTATGACTTATTTGTTTACGGAAAATATTTTAATTAAAAGAAGGCAAAGAAAATAGAATTCCAACGGGATTCGAACCCGAGACCTCCAGATTGCTAGACTGGTGCTCTTCCGACTGAGCTATAGAAAACCCTAGACGGTGCTCGTCCCTGAAACCCCTTAATTCTCATTGCCTGAATGGTCAGAAGCTATTATGAAACTGACATAAACCCGAAGGATACAAATCAACTTGGGGATATATGCGAGGGATCACCGAAGCGATACAGCTTTTTGTAATAATTAATTCAAACATATAAAGAAACTGACCAGAAATATATTGTGTTTAAAAGAAGGCAAAGAAAATGGGATTCCAACGGGATTCGAACCCGAGACCTCCAGATTGCTAGACTGGTGCTCTTCCGACTGAGCTATAGAAAACCCTAGACGGAAAATATGTTAAGTACAATTACAAAATAGCACCCACACGACGTGAATTTGCCTTAGGAGCATAGCAGCCTGGCCAAATTTCGATGATGCATTTTCAACGAAAGGGTTAAAAATAATGCATCTCTCTCGAAATCGCGATGGGTCAATAACACCTGACCCAGTACCTCCTTGTCACCTGACCCAATTATGAGCTACCTCCTTGTCACGTTTGTCGCCGAAAAAACGAAAAACAAAACAAAACAGTTATGACTTATTTTGTTAGGGAAGATAAAAGTGCAATGACAATTCGCATACAGCGCCCATCACGATTTGAATCTTACCTGGGCCAACCACTTAAGATGTCCGGTTAGATTTTATTCAAAGAGCTTGGTTCTAAGCCCGTCTCCTCTGTTTATATCCGTTACATCACATTCACCCGAATTCTCATCATTTTCAGGGAGCTACACTTAACCCAATGAGATTTTATTCCATTAATCAAAGTCATTGTTATTAATACCTCATTATTTACAAAACTAAGTATATATAATGTCCCTTGATTTAATCTAGTCAAATATCTTCCAAAAATGTAGTTAAAAGGGTGTTTACTTCATAGTTATTATACGTATTTAACCCGATGTTGTTATGGTTGTGAATTCGGGGCATTCAGATAATAAACAGATTTAAAATCATGGTAAACCACAGTATAGCATCCCCACGCATGGTTATCTGTCAGTTCGGGACTGGACTCTAAAATAGTCTGTATATAGCCGATTATGGATCCAAACGGTTCTTGAACATGTTAATATCTAAAGATGATACCTAGAACGATGCAGATATAATTATTGTGTTAGTGATAGTTATATGGTATATGGGCTTTTAAGGCTATGGCGTAAGGTTATTTACAGTATTTAAGTATAGTATAGTGTAGTATTATTTATTATTTAATTTAAGTTTAAAAAAGTGTGATGCAACTAAATTATGCAACCCTCTCATTATAAAGCAAAGCAATCATACTCAATACACGTATAATGCAAGATGGCTCTGACAGTTTACATGACAAATTTATGCAAATTGTGTGTAATATTCAGCTTTGTTTTATTTAGCAAATGTCCACACTGATTCTGAGAGTCGGATGCATCCAATTATTATTGGGTTCGAGCCGCGTATACGTAATTCACCCGACTTATTGTGAAGATCAAGTGTGTGTGGATGCAGTTGATGCGAGACTTGGTATAAGACTCGAACTGTGTGGACGCAAATTACCCGAGACGTGTGGGTATTACCATGATCACCGAGACTTAGTGCGATGACGTGATAGTAGTGTAGACGCAGTTCATCTTTAATAGACTAACTATGGACTGTAAGACCCGAGCTGTGTGGGCGCGGTTTACCCGAGACTTTCGGGAATACGCATGATGTGTTGACGCAAGGTCGGGGTGATAGGGGGGTGATAGTGGGGTGATAGTCATTCCAATCGCGCGATGCCATGTCTTGTGACAAAGGCAGAAAGGGGTGATAACGAACGCACCTGATCACACTTGATTCATGTAACCAGAGAGGTGGGAGGACAGAGCATAGGCGCCGGAAGTGGGGGGGGGGGGGGGCATGGGGGCGGCCACCCCCCCCCCCCCCCCAAAAAAAAAAAAAAAAAAAAAAAAAGAAGACAAAAAAGAAGAAGAGTGGGAAAGAAAAACTAAAATGTATGAGCTAAGACTTGTTAATTCTAACGTTCAAAAACTAATTCAGACATCTATTTTATTTTTTTGCTGCGCGCTTCGTGCGCGAACAGATTATCTCAGTTTGTTGTGTAACTTGCGTATGGTCTGGGGTGAGTACTCTTTCTGAACCGGGCCACGTAGTTCCCGTGTAGGCTGGCATTGCTCTGGCTGCTTGTGTGACGTGCACCAAATTGCACCATTTCAAGGTTATAAATGCAAAATCTTTCCCGTGGGAGGGGGATACCCCCTCACAAACCCTCCCCCTCTGGCTCTGCCCCAGCCCTCGGTCGCTTCGCTCCCTCGGGACTAATTCTTAGCTGTAGGCCATGCTGTTGGATCATACATAATATGGCATATGGTTTATGTTGGAATTGTGTATGACCATGACACTAAATACAATATTTGTGTGTGTGTTGGGGTACATATTTATTAGTGTGTCAATTATTTGTTTTCTTCGTGAAAAATTAATTTAAAATTTCTGGTCGATCAAATCATAACACGCTTTCCCAGATACAGTTAGTATTAAGCCCGAATTTCCTATCTAGGTATTGCAGATTGCACAATTTCAAGTCCAAACATGCAAAATCTCCCTACCGTGGGAGGGGGACACCCCCCCCCCCCCCCCCAAACACACACCCTCCTCCCGCTAAGTCACTTCGCTTCCTCGCAATGTCTCACTCTCAGTTGGCTGGAAACCCTGTGAGTGTGGTTGGGCATGAGCCCCTACACACACACAAACATCTTGAGCCCCCTTAGGTCTTTGCCCCCCCCCCCCCCCAATCCAAAACTGCTTCCGGTGCGCCTGGGACAGAGAGGTGGGACCTCTCTGATGTAACCATCTGAGAGCAAAGTTATAAAAGGACCTCTGCGTTAAATATACATACACCATAATGTGTAACAAGTACCTTATGTGTAAAGTGTGATTATAATATCAGAGAAAAGCTTAATTCCCTCATGATTTATACAATAGCTGTTTATACATAACAGTCATATGACATAACATCGTCAATTTAGACTCTATAGCTCACCATCATGCATGCATGCTAGCAGAGAACTTTCATAATAAGAAGATTATTATGTAAGATCTTGAGACACACTAGAATCTTTACTTTCATAATCATGTTTACAAAATACATTTAGTACAAAACTGTACAATGATCATTATGGGGCTACTATTTTGAACGTATTCTGAGTCGTATTGTGATTGCTGCTGGAGTTGAAACCCCCAGTGAGACCAGTCATCTTGTTGTGCGTGTTTGTGTATTAATGGATCCGTTGGAGAGTAATGACCGAGTCCCATTGTACCGTTTCCCCTTCCGTTTCCTTTCCGACCATAATGTGGCAAAACTGTCGGAATACTAGCAAATTGTTAGGTTCCATAACGTTTCGTTCAATGACGCAAAACGGGGCAGAATTATAAGTATCCTACTTGTTCATTCCGAACTTGGTCCGCATCATGTCTGCTAGAACCTTCCGGATGTGAAACGGATACGAAACGGAAAGAAATGCGCTATAGTGGGACTAGGCCGTAGCATGCGAACCTAGAAAACATTTATGAAACATTAGTACACAATTAAAGTCCGTTTACTACGGGGACTCGTCTACTTTATTATACCAGGTGCCCGTTCCATCTCTACAGAGAAAGGAACCTGGGAAGCCTCAGGTCAACCAAATGCAGGACACATTGACATGATTGATGTAGCACGACTGTTCAAATCGGAAGATAAGGGGGAAAACCCTTTACGAAAACAAACAAAATACTTATTGTGTGCCCCCAATAATGATTGTGCCTCCCCGCTAAAAAAAACAACACATACTCCGACCATGATACGCTGAGCACTGTCCAATTGTATCTTAAAGGGATCTAGTATTTGTCCAGATCCACAAAACTTACTTAGAATTTTTTTCTTCACATTTCCCTTTTAAAGGGACTTAGTAACATTGTCCAAATCCTCAAAATAAATTTTTCATTCTAGCGGTTCCTTCATACCTTGTTGTATTCGTATTAACAATAAAATCATGGGACAGGTTTCGGTTTTTCAAATTTCCCTTTCGTTACAAAGATATGTACGATCGAAGTATATCAGATAAGAAAAACTCCGGGCGAGTTTTTCTTCTGTGTACAAAGTGAGTGCAGTGAGTTATTGAATATCATTTTGCATTTTCGCTCATTACTTGGCCATGCAATGTCCATTTGACTTGAAATGTTCACACAATACCCTGTGGACATATGAGATAACAATAATATACATTGCATCAACCATTCATCACTTTTTGCACATGTCAACAAAGTTACTAGATCCCTTTAATGATAACTGTCAAATGTTAGTTAATAAGATTATGTTTGACAAAAACTGTACTATGGCGTGTTGTAGTTTGTGTGTGTGTGTGTGTGTGTGTGTGTGTGTGTGTGTGTGTGTGTGTGTGTGTGTGTGTGTGTGTGTGTGTGTGTGTGTGTGTGTGTGTGTGTGTGTGGGTGTGTGTGTGTGTGTGTGTATGTGTGCGTGTGTGCGTGTGTGTGTGTGTGTGTGTGTGTGTGTGTGTGTGTGTGTGTGTGTGTGTGTGTGAGAGGGGTACGTAGCATACACATTTTATGCATTTCTTCATTTTGTAAACGATTTTCCCATTATGTTTTTGTATTGTTTTTATTAAATTATTGGGGGAAGTCCAGGTGTCCCATGAACACCCCCCCCCCCCCCCCCATGCGTTACGCGTACTAACTGTTCAAATCTCAGGATACATCTCTGCATTTATCCTGATTCTTTGACTTTGATTTACATCCATACTTTCAAGTTTTCAATTATATATATGTATTTTCTTTGTGTATTTCAATTGTCACATTTTATGTAAATCAATTATATTATATACTATTATTGTTATTTGAATATTTTGTATTTGATTTTTCAATAAATGCAGAAACATCTGCTCAAAAAAAAAAAATATATATATATATATATATAGAAGTAATCGTATGTTTCGTATGTTTATGTATGTCTAATGGCCTCTAAAATATGTGCAGGAGTTTTAGTAAATCTAGCGAATTTATCAAGGTACGAACATAATTATATATGATTTTTTACCTCTTTTGTTGCACATGTCATCACATAATCACCTTTTAATTGACAAAGTGTTTTTTGGTTTGTTTAATACAATGCCGTATCCGTCGAACAGATTATATTTCACATTGCCATTGAACTTGACACTTGCTGTATTTGCAAATGCAGTTTATTACTATAATTGTTAATTGTTAACATGTATAATTTATTCGGCATATAATGTCGGCTTGATTGTTGTAGTCATGTATTAATGAATTACTAGTATATTCATTATATCAACAATGAATTCATAATAGTGTATAACAATGTATATTTGTATATACTTATATATCCAGTGGGATACTTTAATGAGATATACGGAAAGAGTACATCACATTACATTCCATGTTGTTTTTTAACTTACTTTATAGTTTGTGGTTATGCTATTAATATATATTTTTTGCAGTTGTTGTTGATGTTATTGGGTAAATGGGGAAGAATTTCCCGTGTGCTATATGTAATAAATCAGTTCAGGACAATCAAACGGGTCTTAAATGCACGGCGTGTAGAAAATGGGTTCATATCTCTTGCTCTGACGTTCTAGATGAAAAATATAATAATAAATGGGAACAGTTTTTAGATTGGGAATGTTGAAAATGTTGTATGAAACACATGCCATTCTATGATGAAAGGTCTGGATTTAATGTATATAAGTGAGACTTTATATACGAAATCTAAGAAACGAATTTAAAATGTAGTATCAGGAGAAAGTACACAGTTTAGTAAAAATTGGTTTAAATTGTGTTCACTTGAATGTAGTAAGTTTATTTAAACACTTTGATGAAATGAAGACTCTTTTATGTTATATTGATATTCATATTTGTGCACTTAATGAAACTAGGCTTGATGATAATATTATTGATTCGGAAATTGCTATTGAGCATTATTGTTTAATTAGAAAAGATCGCAATAGACAAGGTGTTGGTGTTGCCATATGTATATTCATGAAAATTTGAAATTTGAGAACAATTAATGAAACCTTCATAAATTTAGAAGCAGTAATTTTACATTGAAGAAGGCTAAACCACTAGTTTTTATTACTTGGTATAGACCTCCCAATTCACCTCGTGATGTTTTGACTATGTATGAGAATATGTTATCTTCAATCGAATTAAATGATACAACTGTTTTAATGATGGGAGATGTAAATTTTAATATTCTACAAAGCCCTTTAAGTGCTGAATGTAAATTATATTGCCAGCTAAATGATATATTTGATTTGCATCATGTTAATACAACTAAATGCACCCGTGTAACACATAGATCGCGTTCTCTTCTTGACCACATATTATGTAATGATTTGGACAATATAAGCACTTGGGATGTAATGGATAAAGGCTTCAGTGATCATTCTTTGAGTTTTGTAGGGCATGTGAATGATACATTGAATCACGTTAAATTGATTTCTTTTAGAAAATCTAAGGGTATTGATGAAAATGCATTCAGGGCAGACATGAGGTCTCAGAAATGGTCGGAAGTGGAAGATTGTTGTGATATAAATGAAGCGATCACAAAATAGGAACAGCTTGTACTAGAAGTAGTAAATAAATATATGCCAATAAGAACTAAGAGGGTACGGAAAAAACACTCTCCCTGGATTAATGAGTCTATATTTAATTTAATGAAAGAACGCGATAAAACTTTTAAAAAGAGCTAAACATACAAACAGCGATGACGATTGGAAAGATTATAAAAAGTTGCGTAATAAAGTAACGTACACAATTATAAAGACAAAAAAGCAATATTATACTGAAAAAATACGCGACTATCAAGCTAGATCACAATCTTGGGAAGTACTTAAGTCCTTGCTACCTCAGAAATCAAATAGCATTGGAATTAGCAATAGTGAACAATTGGTCAATGCATTTAATAATCATTTTGCAAACGTCGCTGAAAAGTGCAATGTTGTGAACGATGCTGTTGATGTTAATTATAATGTTAATCACAAAGGAAATGTTTTTGAGTTGTCTTGTGTTTCTCATGCTGAGGTTTTAAAAGAAATATTTTCATTGAAAAGTAAAAAGTCTTTTGGTATTGATGAAATAAGCTCATTTATTGTGAAATTATGTGGAATTGATATTGTTAAAAGTATAACATGTATTATAAATAAATCAATTAGTCAAGGTGTGGTCCCAAAAAGGTGGAAGATTGCGAAAATAATACCGACTTTTAAAAAAGGCGACAAAGCCAATCCAGATAACTATAGACCAATATCATTATTACCTGCGGTTTCAAAATTATTAGAAAGGGTCATTCAATGTCAACTTGTACGCTTTTTAACAGACAATAATACTTTGACTAAACACCAATCTGGATTTAGATCGAAGCATTCAACAATACAACATTAATACAAGTTACGGATGAATGGCTTATGTCTCTTGACAATGGTATGTATACAGGGGTAGTTGCAGTTGACCTACAAAAGGCTTTTGACTTGGTCAATCATGATATTCTTTTAGCCAAGCTTACTGCTTGTACTGGATTGAATGGAAAACCTTATGAATGGTTATATAGCTATTTGAATGATAGGCGTATAACAACGTCAATTAATAATTCAATGTCAACCGAACTACCTGTGTCACATGGCGTACCACAAGGTTCTATACTGGGACCAATTCTATTTCTTATTTGTATAAATGACATACCGAATTGCTTTAATAATTGTTCAGTGCATTTATACGCAGATGATACGGTGTTATACTATTCAAATAAAAACCCACAAAGTATTGAAAATGTATTAAATGTTGAATTACAGAATTTACAAGTATGGATGAATCGTAATAAATTAAAGATAAATTGTACGAAAACAGTATGTATGTTAATATGTACTAAATGTATGTTACATAAACATAGTACATTGAATTTGCATATATACGATAAAATGATTGAACAAGTCCAACATTTGAAATACTTGGGAGTATTTATTGATTCACAATTGAAATGGACTGTACACATTGATTATTTATGTAAAAAGATTAATAAGATGGTAAGCTTCCTAGGAAGATTAAGTAAATATATCAATGAGTCATGCTTAATAATGTTATATAATACTGTGATTATCCCTCATTTCGATTATGGGGATGTTGTTTGGTCTTCTGCGACTAAAACACAACTGGATGTTCTACAGAAAATACAAAATAGGGCAGGAAGAATAATTTTAAAGATAAATTTATTAGAACATAGATCTGTTCATGAAATACATGATATTCTTAATTGGAAGACATTGCAGATTCGTCAAACTAGACACATTCATTCGTTAATGTTTAAGATTTTACATAATATGGCACCTGTGTATTTATTAGTCACCCCTAGATTAGTCACCCTTAGAAGGAAACATGACCATATATCCCCTGTTCTCCGCTCACTTCATTGTCTACCGGTCCATTCCCGCATTACTTTCAAGATCCTACTTCTCACATATAAAATCACACATAATCTTGCCCCCATATATCTTCAAGACCTAGTCTCCCTTCGTTCCTTCTCTTCTACCAGACCCCTCCGTTCATCTTCCTCTCTCCAATTACTTCATGGCCCACGTACAAAAACCCGTTATGGTGACCGAGCCTTCTCGTCCATTGCCCCCACCCTTTGGAACAAACTCCCACCCCATATTCAGAATGCCACATCTATCGAATCATTTGAAATCCTCCTCAAAACCCATCTTTTTAAGAAGTTGTAATTTTCTGGAGGCGCACACAGTTAGTTATTAGTTATTAAGTATTGTATTATACATGTATTTGTTATTTCTGATTTGTTACTTTGACTTTGGTGTTGTATTGTTTTTATGCTATCGTGTTTGCTAGTTTTCTTATTTAGACAGACCACCAGTGCGCTTAGAAACGCCCGTATAAAGCGCCTTATAAATACAATTATTATTATTATTATTATTTATTAGAAAAGTTTACTTTTAGAATAACTAGGATATGGATTACGACATAAGAATAAATTGTCTCTCCCAAAACCAAACACAGAGAATTGTAGACGTACTTTCTTTTATCGTGGTAGCACACTGTACAATAACTTACCTGCGAATACCAGTAATCTGAATTCCTTAATTTCATTCAATAAAGAAATTAAAACGATTACATACTTATAATAGCTTAGGAGATAGTGAGCCAAATAACCTTGTAATTATTCAATATATTTATATTTGTATACCGGTATGTGTATAATTATGTGCAATTATGGAATTATGCAGAATTTGTATGACCCGCTAGAAATAAATGGGGCTCGGGAGGTTGGGTTGGGAGTATGGGACTCAGAGTGAGTTAAGGATGGGGGGGGGGGGGGGGGGTGGGGGTAGGGGGTAGGGTAATGTAATTGAAAACAGAATGTGTGATTTGTTAAATCTGTATGTTATATATATGTATACCATCATTTTAATAGGACCCCGTGGAAGAACAGAACCATAGTGTTGATGGTTCTGAAACGGGCTATCCTCCCGATAATAATTTTATATGATATGCAACATACAAATACTATTTATTATTTTATGACTGTGTAATATGAATTTTTATAACATCTTTGTATATTGTTTTATGATGAATGTTATGACTTAAAAAAAAAAAATTGGATTCGGAAATAAAAACAAACAAACAAACAATGGCTCAACTGTGGGTAAAGTTTAACCCTAGGCTATGATAAATTGTGTCATGATGACGTCATTGTTGGTAATCCATGGAGTACATTTAACCGACAAACTAAATTTGGTATTTCAAACCCTGAATTAGATTTAACCCCAAAAGACTTCAATAACCTAGAGGTTTAAATTCAACCCTCTGATACAAAATCGGATCTCTGCATTCATAATTTCCTTCATGTCTATGGGGCGCACTAATATTTGTATATTATCTCCAATACGTCAACATCATTCTGATAGCAACATGATTTGTATAAGACTGAATTTAGATTATTCATTGTCTAGATACCATTCTTTCTTATCAATAATTAACAAATGTGTGTTTATTAATACATCCGTTAATATGAATTATATAATTACCTCCGTCTGTACAATATCCATAATCATAGAGAGCATGTGTTCATCGTGTGTTTGAACCCATAGATGTGCCACTGTTGAGCTATTATGAGGTGTGAAATTGCACCCTGTCATAAGTAATGTGTAAACACTTCGTTAATGTTACCAATCAAGGCGTTGGAGGTATTACATTTAAAAGTTCTTTTAACATTTTCCGAGGAAAAAATTGCAAAACTGTTAATTTCAGAGGTGCTAAATATCAATATCCATACAAGTATGTATGTTTGTATGTATGTGTATATATGTGGGTGTATGGGTGGGTGTTTGGGTGTATGTATGTATGTGTATGTATGTATGTATGAACTTATGTTTAATTGCCTGTAAATACATTTTGTCTAAACATTCAAAATAAAAATTTATTATGCAATTATCAATATACAGTATTTATATAAT